>JAJKFI010017193.1:0-20662 GCA_029204185.1 Lerista edwardsae | reverse complement strand
TCTCTCTCTCTCTCTCTCTCTCTCTCTCTCTCTCTCTCTCTCTCTCTTCCTGATTGTCACAGGTTTCCACGGTCTTCAGGCGCTTTTCTCATTGTAGAAAGAAACTGAATAAAAGAAAACTCAGTGCCCTGGACTAAAAAGCATGAAAACAAATGGTTATGTTTTCTTGAAAGCAGATGCAGAAACTATCAAAGGATCTCTTCTTGAAAGAAAATCATGCTCTGCATGTAATGGCTTAAAGAAAGCAATTCTGCAGGACACAAAATTAGAAGTGAACATAGATGGGGAAAGACAAGACCAGGAGAGTTCTGGGCAAATGTATCCTAACAAAAGCTTCTGTGGGATTCTGTGGATGAGGGCAAAATATTGGAAATGAGAAATGCCTTGAGAAACAACATTTATAAAGACAGTTGCCAAGATTCTGTGTGTCAAGCCCAGTGTGTCTAATAAACAGAACTGATTGGGATCCGAGTGCCTTGCTCTTTCCGGCTACAGGCGTTGGGTTGGGCTTGACGACCTCCAACTCTATGATTCTCAATGGCTAGGGTCATTGGGCTGGCAGTGGCTGGCAATCAGTTTAGCCACTTCCTAACAGCACCACTGAATGCATCTGTTTAGCCTTTCATAGAAAAAAATGATTGCCACCCACTATTCAGGGAAAAGCATGAACAGTCGGATGATACAGTTGTAATAAAAACACCTGACCTTGGCCCTTAACAGTGAATAGCTCAGTCCTTGCTGACTGGGTTACTGCAGTGGGCTGCAGCCATCAGTGCCTCTTGCAGTAGAGGAGCCCTCTTGCTGCACATATCACATTAATAAGCATTTTGCAAGCAGTAGTAACGTGGAATATACAACAGTTTTGTGTGCTCAAAGCACGTCATGCACTTTATCCTAAACCTGCGTAGAAGCACCCAGTGAAAAAGGTCAAGGCACATCCACATGGTGCAGATGAGGGTTGAGACCATGGGTGAGGCGACGTTGCCTGAAGCAAAAACTGAAGGTGCAATCCTAACCTGGAGTTAGGCCGGCACAGTTAAGTTTGGCTGACACAAGGGACACCGTAAAGTATGTTTGAACCACTCTTGGAGTCAGAGAGGCCAGCACACAGAGGTGCGCCATTTTCCCTGACTGAGGATGGTCCAAACGCGCTTTACAGTGGTCCTTGTGCCAGCCAAACTTTGCTGGCTTAACTCCAGGTTAGGATTGTGCTCTGAATTGAGGACTTTCTGCCCAGTGTCCTACATCACTGGTTCTCAAACTTTTTCAACTGGTGGCTTCTTCAACTTTCAATCCAGGCTTCTTCTGATGTTGCTCTATTAAGCTCCCTCTTTTTCCAAGAAGAATACCTTTGATTATTAGGTGTCCTTAAGTATCAGGGGGGGAAAAGCTTTTTAAATGGACGAAGCTGAGCTCATGCATGCAAACTGCACCCTTGTACATTACTTAAGTATAACGTTTGCAACATTAATACATTCAGCTTCGCCCTCTTTGCTTTAATTAGCTGTATTGGAGATTGGGCATTAGCATTTGATTAAAAAGCATTTCCTGAAATGAGGGAGGGGGGAGACAAACCCTGCTTTGGGAAACCTTACTTCTGCGCTCCGAATTTCTTCTGATGTTAATCAGCGATAGTTTCAATACGTGTTGACGATGCTGAAGATGAAAGATGTAAAAACAGGTCAGACAGAAGGCGATATATATTTTTTAAAAACCTCTTTGTTTAATTAGCATCTTTTTTACAGGCCTATTTGATATCCCCATTTAGATACTTACCCTTGCTTTAAATCTATTACATCTCAGTTGTGCCTCTACCAAGCTGTCAGCTAAACTGAATTAATCTTTCTTGCCTGTATTTTCAAAAAAACAAAAAACAAAAATAGGAGTTGTTTATGAGCATTATTTTTGTTTGAAGTTCGACTCCCATATATTAACTAGACTTAATTAAACTTGCTGCCAAAGAAAGACTTCTTATTATGTAGTACAAAGGAACGCTTTTAGGTAGTCATTAGTTTGTTAGTTATTTGGAAAATGCACACTTCACAAGTCCTGTTTCTTTTTATCTATACCTACTGGGCACTCAAATGCAGCACAACTGCACATGTGATTGATCAGAAAAATGCTCTTTTGTCATTTTTTGCTTCTACAAATAGGTAGAAGCGTCCTGGAAGCCTTGGAAGGGTACTTCCTGCTTTTTGTGAAAACTTGGCTCAGGGTTAAAAAAAAAAAGGGGGGGTCCAGTTGGCAAAGGAGGGGCCCCCAAAATGTCCTGGGATGATGGCACAATCCAATCTCATCAGGGCCCATGAGAAGGCCTGTGGAGGGCCAATATCACTAAGCTTTTTGCAAAAAAGGTTGCTCAGATTCGACACAGCTTGAACTTCATTTTGACAGCGTCTATAGCTGTCCCTCAAGCCACTCTTCAGTTATTTGGGATTCTTTTCAGTGTATACAGACTAATGATGTGAACAGGATCCTCTGGAATGTGAGACCTCCTGCTTGTCCCCTTGACCCTTGCCCAGTGTGGTTTTTACTGCTTGGGGTGGGGGCAGGGTGACGGACTGGGTTGGAGAGGACAGCAAATTCATCTCTCGAAGAGGGGGTGTTGCCAAAGGCCTTAAAGGCAGTGGTGGTCATTGACCGGCAGGGTGCCTCGGGGATATATCTTGCACCCCACATTGTTTAACATCTACATCTAAGCCACTGGGGGAGATCATCCAGGGATTTGGAGTTGGGTGTCACCAATATGTGGATGACACCCAAGTCCGTCTGTCTTTTCCACCAGCTTCCAAAGGGGCTGTTGAAGTTCTGGGGTGCTGCCTGCAAGCAGTCAGGGCCTGGATGAGGGCTAATACATTGAAATTAAATCCTGACAAGAGAGTGGTCCTCCTCATTTGGAAGGCGGCTATGCAGGTATTAGAATAGAATAGAATTTTTTTAAAGTTATTGGACCCATAACTTGCTCCAGATGGCGTAGTACTCACTCTGAAAGAGCACGTTCACAGCCTGCGAATCTTACTAGACCCACAGCTGCTCCTGGATGATCAGATGACATCTGTGGCCAGGAGGCTTTTGGCCAGTTTTGGCAGGTGTGCCAACTAAAGCCACACCTGCATCAGTCAGATCTGGCAATGGTGGTCCATGCCCTAATGACATCTTGGTTAGACTACTGTAATGCAGTCTATGCAGGGCTACCACTTAAAACAGTTCAGAAGTTGCAGTTAGTGCAGAATGCTGCAGCTCGGTTGGTCAGTGGGGATCTGTGTGTAGAACCTGCTATGCCATTGCTCCTGTGGCTATGCTGGCTGCCCATTCCTTTCCTAGGCCAATTTGAAGGGTTGGTGATGACCTTTAAAGCCCGATGTAACATAGGACCAGAATGCATCAAGGACCCCTGTGATGAAACAATTATGCTTCATGTATCTATTTCTGTTTTATACTTTCTGTTTACTTACTTTGTTAAAGTGCATTTCCAAGGGCCTGATCTATTACTCTGTCCCAGCTGGGGGGGAGGTAGAAGGAACAGATCATGTGTCCAGGGTGCCAACCAATCAGTTATTTTTCCAGCTAAGGATCCTGGGGCTAGCAGAGTCTCTCGCTCTCTTTCCTGCTGGCTTCGCTACAAGATGTCACAGGGAGAGCCGCTCTGTGAGGAGGCAGAGGGGTTGCTGCTGGGAGAGGCCTAGCAGTGAGCAGATTGAGACGGGATCTGAGTGGGAGCAAGACCCTGTCAGGTTTATGGTTATTTTATTATGTATCTTCCTAGGCCCTGTGTTACAGCCCCTTTTATGGTTAGCAAACTGTTAATAAAATCTTTTTCATAAATCGATCTGCCTTGTTCTGGATTCCAGTGGAGAGGAGCTTAGCCCAGGAAACTCCTCTGGTAACCTGATACCTGGGCTGGTGGCAGCATATTTAACCTACCAAGTTATTTCCCACTAGGCTGTGCGTCCTAACTGAGTGGGCGAGTAGGGGGGGGTGGTCATAGGTTACAACCCCCTTTTTGTTCATGACAACCCCCTTCCCCCATATATTCCTGCACGTCCCCTGTGGTCCTCAGTGAGAGCCCTTCTTAGGATACAGCCGCCATCTAAAGCCAGGGAGATGGTGGCAAGATGTAGGGACTTCTTGACTGTGGCACCGTGCCTCTGGAATCAGCTTCCAGAAGATCTTAGGGCAGCAACCTCAATATGTGGTTTCTAGCAGGGTTTAATGAACCATCTGTTTTGCCTGGCTTTTGGGAAGAGGGGAAATCCCTAGGGACCCCTTCTGAACCACTTAGCTTTTATGCTGCTTACACTATTTTATTCTAATTGCTCTTTGTTGTTGTTTTATTTTTAAAATAGTTTTAATGGTTTTAATGTTATTCTATTGTTTTTATGCTTTGTGGATACCGCTTTGGATTTTTAGAAAAGCGGTATAAAAATCCTATGAATGAATGAATGAATGAATGAATGAATGACACCAAACAAATTCATAAACAAGCAACAGAAGTCTATTAACGTGAATCCTTAGAAATTCCAGTTATCACTTAATATTTTTCAGTAGTACAGGTATTATTTACATGAATTGTCGGGCGCCCACCCACCCCTTACCTGGGGGTTCTGGCAGGGCATCAGAGGCTCAGCTGGGGGCTGCCTGCCCACCCGGCAACGCAGATCGCCATCCAGCCGATGGTGCTCGCCGAGGGCCCGCAGGCCTCCCTGCCATTGCACCGAATGACGTGATCAGGGCAATGGCTGCAGGGAAGGCCCCGGTTGCGCGCGTGCGCAGCCAATTGCTCCCGCAGGGGCCGGGCCGATGTGATAGCACATTGGTCGGGCGCAGCCCGGGGGTGACGGCGAACACCACAACCCCGATCGCCCCTCAAAGCATGGTCCTCCACCCCCAGGAGGGGGCTGACCACGGACGCTCTCCCCAACCTGCAGAGCGGGGTCTCACCCTCAGGGCAGCGACCGGGGAGAGGAGCAGGGCAGCACAGCTGGGCAGGGGAGGGCTCGGCAGCGGCAACCTCCCCTGGGATAGGCTCGACGGCCCCATGACAAGGGAGGAATGCCTGAGAGGGAAGAACGAGGGCAGAGGCGGAAGAGGCTCCCATAAAAGGCAGGCGTGCCAGTGATGAAGGGGGAAGGGGGTTGAGACACTGGCTGCTGGGAATCCAGCAGACCCTTATTCTAAATGCTGTCAGAGAGTCGGGCCAGGGTGGAGCAACCTCCGACGACGCCGATCTCCGCACAGCCTGACTCGGGAGGAACGTCTTGGGCTTAGGTGCCGGGGTTGGCAGCCTAAAACCCTATCAGGACAGCGGGCGAGCCAGGCCCGCCCCAGACATGAATAATGAGAAATGTGCTATTGTTTATAGAAGCTTAAACAGTCTGAAAAAGGAAAAGGCCTCACCTCTTTTGACACAGCTCCTGCAATATTGCTGGAAAATCCAGTAATCCATCTCAGCGTCAACTCGTAAGCGAAAGAAGGCTCCAGTGAGAATGGGGAGGAAATGGACAGAACGTTCTCTTGAGTGTGTAAAAATAATATTTAAAAAGACTTCCAGGAAAATTGCTTAGCTCTTTATGCGTGTACGCCTGGCCTATTTCTCTAATAGTACTTTACTGAACTACTTTATTGAAGTACTTCTGGGAAACGACCAAGTACAAAGGTTTGCAGATTTTTTTGTTGTTGTTGAAACAGAACCCCAACAGCCCAAGCAACGTGGAAAAATATGAGAATGTCGGCACATACACAGAACGTGTTATAAAGATTGCAGAATGAAGAGCATGATTGGCAAAAGATAAAGATTGGCAAATGAAGAGCATGAGATTAATTTGATAATACGTCCATGGCTAGCAGTGATAGCAGGGCCCCTAGTTCAAGCCCAATGATATCACGGTCTTCATTCATTTCAATAAACAAGTGACTTCAGACTTTCAGATTAATGTCCTGATATTTCTTCTGGGGCCAACCCCTCCTATGTCATCTTAAGGGTATAAATAGCAGGAGATGTATAATCAGAATGTATTAATTACTATCTTTCCACCTTCAGATTTAGCATTCCCAAAGCCCTTGTTAAGATATTTACCAAACCTCCAGTTACATAGGACGTGTTAGTGGTGGTGTGAAAGTGTTAAGGCTTTAGCCTTCCAGAAATATTTGTGCAGCAAGTAGGGGAGATGAAAACTCTCTTAATTAGAACCACACTTCATTAATGGAGCTCACAAGTCACAGAATGTATGTGTTCCATCTCGCTTAGTTATGCAAAGAAAGGAGTGTAACAAGACCTAAGTCCCATATAATAAAGAGGCTGCACACATATTTCCTGAGTTTTTCATGCCATGGGAACAAACTGAATTGGCCATTTCCAGTCATCCATCTTCCCCAGGACTCTGGCTGTGACGAAGTACTTTTACAAATAAGGCTATCAAAAACCTTAAGGAGTGTACCGTGAACTGAACAAGCTTAGCTGAGAATGATTCAGGCAGCTACTCAAATCTAGCTCCTATGGACCATATTTTAAATATATCTTGAGAATGAGACTACATTATGAAGTTACATGCCAGTGCATGTAGTAAAACCTTGATGGCCAGCAACTTGTTCTGCTTAAAGAGGAAACACTTTGTAACAAAGAAGAACTTGATCTTTCTCTGCATATCACTTTGACCCTGCAACTCCCACTCAAGCCTCTTCCCTCCACTAAAGGGTTCCAAGTGTGTCTTAGCCCTCTAAGAGCGCAATCCTAACCTGGAGTTAGGCCGACACAGTTAGGTCAGCAAAGTTTGGCCGGCACAAGGGCCACTATAAAGTGCGTTTGGACCATTCTCGGAGTCGGGGAAGATGGCGCATGCCTGCGTGCTGGCCTCTCTGACTTCAAGAGTGGTCCAAACAATGAGGTCCTTTGCTGGTCTCATTGTGCCGGCCTAACTCCAGGTTAGGATTGCGCTCTGAGCGCTCTAAGTCCTCTTAGCCTTCCACATTGCCCTCTGTATCTGATGTTTATCCCTCATTGAGTAGTTCTGACTTACGTTGCCCTGGTCATGTCATGGCCTCAGTGCACTTGCTTTCTGGCACTCTTGCTGCTTCAATTTCCAGAACTTGTCAATGCGATTTGTTTAGTGATCTTGCATTTCAATCTTAAAGCAGGCATTTCACTGTAGCCGTTTCCCAGACCTCGAAGAGGCATGCCAGACGTTGCACTCCCTGACCCATTGATGTGCCAGCTCTGCTCCTCCCACTCAAAGGTTCTAGCTCTGCATTCTCCTCCCCTCCCCATTTCTCTTCCTTTCTGTCCCTGTGTGTGCCCTGCCTCTCAACTTCCTCCTAAGGGGGGAGTTCAATATCAGATGGGGTAGGCTAAAGCAAATCAGGTTCCATTTCCATCCAAGAGAACATGTGGTGCTGAGATATGCTGTTTTTAAACCGTTTATTGTAGTCTGGTTTGCACACTATGGCATTAAGGGGACCCTCCCCCCCAGTTCTTGTCACTGGGGTTTCTCTGCAGTTGACCCAGTGGATAGCAGTTGCCAGACTGAGCCTCGTCAGCATCCCTTTAAGCTGGAGTAGAATAGTTAGGAGCTCCTAGGACCAGCAGCTGAAGGTGGCGGCTCCCAGCTTTCTGCAATCACCCTGACATCAGGTCATGACCCACCAACTGGGTCCCAACCCACAGTTTGAGAAATACTGTCGCAAGCGGTCTTGCAAGACCTTGAAGTCACAAGGAGAACTATGCCCCAGATAATGGGATGTTGTTGTTGTTGTTCCGTTGTCAAGTTGTGTCCGACTCTTCGCGACCCCATGGACCACAGCACGCCAGGCCTCTCTGTCTTCCACTAGCTTCTGGAGTTTGCCCAATTTCATGTTCATCGCTTCGGTGACACTATCTAACCATCTCATCCTCTGCCGCCCCCTTCTCCTTTTGCCTTCAATCTTTCCCAACATGAGGGTCTTTTCTAAAGAGTCCTCTCTTCTCATCAGGTGGCCAAAGTCTTTGAGCGTCAGCTTCAGGATTTGTCCTTCCAGGGAGCAATCAGGCTTGACTTCCTGGAGGATTGACTGATCTCCTTGCAGTCCAGGGGACTCTCAAGAGTCTTCTCCAATACCATAATTCAAAAGCATCGATTCTTCGACGCTCTGCCTTTCTTATGGTCCAGCTCTCACAGCCATACATTGCTACTGGGAAAACCATCGCTTTGACTATGTGAACCTTTGTTGGCAGGGTGATGTCTCAGCTTTTTATTAAGTTGTCTAGATTCACCATAGCTTTCCTCCCAAGAAGTAAACATCTTTTAATTTCATGGGTGCAGTCACCATCTGCGGTGATCTTGGAGCCCAGAAAAATAAACTCTGTCACTGCTTCCATTTCTTCCCCTTCTATTTGCCAGGAAGTGATGGGAATGGTTTCCATGATCTTAGTTTTTTTGATGTTGAGCTTCAAGCCAATTTTGGCACTTTCCTCTTTCACCCTCATCAGAAGGTTATTTAGGTCTTCCTAAATAAGATAATAAGAGAGGCTATATAATGGGATAGCTGGCCATATAAGCTTGGCCAGAGGGAAGGGGAAGGTTGACACCATGTAAGGCAGGATGCAAGACCACACAGAGCTAGAGGCTGATCTGGTCAACCAAGCATTGGCTTCCCCGGCCTTCCTGTCCGGCTCTCCTGCTAAACTAGTAACAGCAGGGTGTGCTTCAATTCTATAGTTAGGAAAAAAAAATGTGTAAATAGTAGCTGGCTCTGTCAGTTTGAAAGGAGTGGGAAGAGAAGTATAGAGGCATCCGGATAAACTATGTTTTCCCTTGACATAGTAATCAGCCTGCATTGGAAGATCCCTGAATTAATTGCAATATCAGAATGACCTTTCAGTATATATGGCGGAACACAATTATATTGCTGCAGTAAAATGCTACGTTTGAGGAATGTTCCGAGTCTGGGAGAGAACGTAAGACCCAAGGAATGAACAGGGTGAAATATTTGATGTGGTTCTCCTCAATCCTTGCTTAAATGTGGGAATAGGACACTTGGGAGATAGACGAGCAGCACTGCCAGGGTCTCCTTCTGGAAGGAAGATGCCCCATTTATTTCAAAATGTTCCTTTTTCCTTCTCTGCCAAGCAGTTCAAGGGCAACATGAAGGGTGAACAGTTATAACTTGCGCCTTCATGTTCTATTTAGAATTTAACTGTTAGGTACCTATTAAAATAGGGCTCTCCACCCATGCAGCTTTTGAGCAAACATGCAGCTTTTGAGCAAACATAGGAGAAGCTGTTGGCAACCTAGGCACTTCAGGTAGTTGTTAGTGACTGGTAGAAGCCCATGGAGATTGGCCTCCTGTAAACCCACAATTTCTCTATGCGTGCAATCTTAACCTGGAGTAAGACCTGCACAGTTAGCCTAGCAAAGTTTGGCTGGCACAAGGACCACCGTAAAGTATGTTTGGACCACTCCCAGGGCGCAAACCTAACCTGGAGTTAGGCCAGCACAGTTAGGCCAACAAAGTTTGGCTGCCACAAGGGACAGTGTGTTTGGACCACTTTTGGAGTCAGAGAGGCCAGCACACAGACATGCGCCATCCTCCCTGACTCAGAGTGGTCCACATGTGCTTTACTTTGGCCCTGGTGCCAGCCAACCTTTGCTGGCCTAGCTGTGCCGGCTTAACTACAGGTTAGGATTGCCTCCTCAGAGTCAGAGAGGCCAGCACACAAACGAGCGCCATCCTCCCTGGCTCAGTGAGCCTAACTCCAGGTTAGGATTGCACCCTGTATCATTTTTCCTAAATTGTCACATTTCAGTAAAAGTAGATACAAAAACCCTTGTATCTCTTATTTTTATATTATCCTGATCCCAATATTTTCCGCATAAAGTGTTATAAGTAATATGCCATTGTGCTTTCCTTGACTTTCCTTGATGTGCCTTTGCTTTTGCCGCAGGCCTTTACTTCACCTGTGGGAATAGGAAATGATGACACATTTTATTTCAGTGAAACTATGTAGTTTAGAGGGCTGGAGATGGCAAATGCAGTGCCACTCATACAGAATCCTGAATTGCTCTTTCAGATTGGCAGGTGATGGAGAACCTGCTGCTCGCACATTGAATCACAGACTGAGCCAATCCTATGGGCCATAGCACAGGCGGTACAAGTGTACCGCCCATGATTGTGTCGCAAAAGGTGCAGTAAGGCACTTCTAGTGCCAGCGGTAAGCTGTTACCACTGCTGCTGGGCAAACACCAGCCCAATGCCACTGCCGTGCTGCCCGGAGGTGGCAATGCAAGCCAGCAAGTGGCGCATGCACCAGTTGCCTGCACTGCGGCCATTTTGGGCGAGGTGGGAGGACATTCCTGGGCAAGGGGAGGGGCAGCAACCAGCAATGAGCTGTTGTATCATCTGATTTTTGAGTGCTAAAAATTTTTGAGTGCTGGTGAGCTTTCGCCACGTGACGGATTCCATCCCGTAACCCACTTCTGTGTAGATGGCACAATATGCAGGCAACAATTTAATAGGAAGAATCACAGTAGGAAACGAAAAATAGTTGCCCAAATCAACTCACACTGTAGCCCATTGTACTGCAAGTTGCGGAGAGGTCACATCAACAGACACAAGAATGCAAAGCTCACCTCTCAACCTTTAGGAAGCCTAAAGGCATTAGCGTAGCCAGGGGGTAGCGCGGTAAGTACAGCTGGCACTGCTACAGAAGCGGCCCCTCCCACTTGCCATCAGAGCCATTCTGTTATGATATTTGAGTAGTGATTATGACGATGATGATGTGTGTGGATGAATACTACTCCTGAGTGGTTTACTCAGAGATCCAACACCGATGATCACAGACAAGAAATAACTCAGAGACTTCTTTAACAAGAACTTCTGTATTACTCAAGTTTATTTATTTATTTATTTTTATTTATTTATTATTGGATTTTTACCCCGCCTTATTGTGCCCGAAGGCACAAATCTTCTTTACAACTGTTACAGCAACTTCAGCAGACTATGTACATAACTTCTATTAATCAATGATCAGCTCTCATCCAAAAGACTTCTCTCAAGCACACACTCTTTCAAAACCCTCTCTGAAGAAACACACACACATTTGATTTGATTTAGAGTTTATTGGCCAAGTATGTAACCATACCGGAATTTGGTGCGGCTACCAGCAACATACAAACAATGCTACATACACACACAATAAACAATAAATTCACAAAACAAATAAAGGCATTATTCAGAATGAAACACTGCCTCAGCCTCCGAGTCACCTCAGTATATATTACAAGTTCAACAATTTATAAAAAACAAATGCCTCCTCCTTTCAATTCTAGATGTATCCAATGCACTGTCCTGAACAGACTCATTGAGTCAGGTTTAAAGTTCAGTCCACGTTGTTGTAGCTTGGTCAAAATACCAGCACCTTTGATGAATCCTCCTCCAAGTCTCGCACGGAGCCACAGCACCTCTCGACCAAAGCAACTGTTCTGCTTTCTTCACAAAAACAGGGTGGTGAGTGCATGGCGGGGAGGGGGGCTCCTCTGATGTTCAAAGTCTCTTCTCTGATAGATATAGTCCAAAAGTTACAAAAGCCATGAGAGAAAGTAAGAGACAGCAGATAATCTTCCAGGACGTGAAGTTACTCAAAGGAACTCTCGCAACCAGCAAATTAATTACAGTCAGTAAGCTGAGGAGCAGTCATTATCGGCAACGCCATCTTAATGTGTAGGAGAGGCAGGAATAAAGCCATAAATCCATGAAATAAATCCACATTGTATCCCTGGTCATGTTTATATATCATCCAATCATTACCATCACATGGCCATATCTCCGGGCAGATTCTCTTGTTACTGTTCATACTCATATCACTGGGCAGATGTACTTGTTGCCATTTTAGCTCCATGTCTCGAGTCTAGGTAGAAACCAACGATAAAGATCTGTAAATTTCTTCTGCTTCATCCCAATATCCCAACACATTGCTGACCCATTCTGTCCAGAATGGCTCCCACAGCGAGTGGGAGGGGCAGCTTCCACGGCATATTGTGGCACCTGCTGAACTTACTGTGTGGCTCCCCCTCTGGCTACGCCACTGCTTCAGGGCATGGTTAGGGGCTGGGGAAACCTAATGCAATTGCTTTTTCAAGAGACAGCTGAGTGATCTTGTATCATTACCATACACTTAATCTCATGTCAAGCATTCCAAAACACTCAGCCATAATGAGGTCAGAGAAACTGCAATTTTGGGATATGTAACATCCTGGGGGGAAAAAACAGGTTCAAAGTACAAATTTCCCAAAAGAAGCTGTTAGTCTGATAACATGAATCACTTGCTGGCACCTTCACAGTTCTTATAATTTAGTAACTGCCACCTCTGGCTAGATGTTCTCCCAACCATCTGTTTATGAAAGGTTGGTGGGGATGGGATAAAATATGTGGACCATCTGGAAACATTTCTTTAACACTTATATTACATTTCTGACTGTACTGCCAGGAGGCAGTCTCAAAAGTTTCACCTGAACGAGGCAAAATGATTAGATGCATTTTCCCTAAGTTGGAGACAGTGAAGCAAATTTCACTGTCATTTAACAGAGTCAAAACCCACTAACTGCATAGACCAATAGGTTTTCAGGTCAGAGAACAGGGCAGTGGGCCACCTGATGCTCTCATCAAACAGGACCATGAATGGGGTTGGATTTGCTGAGATAAACAATATCCAAATGCTGTAAAATGGAAATCCAAATTCTGTACAGCAAGTAAGTGTAGACAGTGGTGTAGCCAGCTCAGAACCCCACCCCCCACCCCATGGGTTTGCTGTGCTCTCTGTAGGTGTGGTATGCACAGTGCTTGATGCTGTAGTGCTCAGAGCTGCAGGTGCAGCAAAGACAGGCCTTCTCTCTCTCTCTCTCTCTCTCTCTCTCTCTCTCTCTCTCTCTCTCTCTCACACACACACACACACACACACACACACACACACACACACACACACACACGTACCTCTTTTAAAGCAATTCTGGACGCGGGAGGGAAGAGATGTTCCAATACTGGGGGTGACATTACCACTCAGAGGTGTGATGCGATGACCCAAGTGTGACATCCAGCATCATCATTCATGTCTCCTCCAATGAGAGAGAACCCCATCACTTCCATTGGTGATCCGTTCCATCGTCACACTGCTCTTCACCTGAAGATGTCTTCTGGATAGCCAACATACATTTTCCCTCCTGCAGCTTAAGCCCATGAGATCTTGTTCTACTTTCTGTGGCAGCAGAAAACAAGCATTTGGCCTCTTCCATGTGATAGCCCTCCAGATATTTGAAGAGTGCTATCATTCCCACCCCCTTCTTTTGTCCAGGTTCAATATGCTACATTTTCTCAACGTAGTCCTTAAAAGGACTTGTTTTCCTGACCCCGGACTATCTTTGCTGCCCTTCTCTGAACATGCTCCAATTTGGCTGCATCTTGGCAAGATGTGTTGCCAAGAACTGGAAACAGTGGATGAAAATTGAGCAGTGCCTAGTAAGGTGGAACCACCACGTCTCATGCCTTGGAACCAGTGGAACCAGTGTCCCTACAGGGGGAGGTTGGAGCTCTAAGTTTTGCAAGGAGCCTTACCTTGCCATGGAAATCGCTCCTGTCTCACACTTCATGGCGTTGCTTACTGGCTACAGTGGCAAGGGAGAGGAGGGATTTACATGACAGGGTAAGGCTCCTTGCAAAACTTAGAGCTCCGTCCTCTCCCCCCCCCCCCGTAGGGACGCCACTGCTTGGAACCTATGGTTCTAATATTGCAACCTAAAATCACACTAGCCTTCTCTGCAGTTCTATCAAGCTGCTGGATATCCACAGGATGGAAATCCTGTGATCCACTGCAACATCAAGATTCCTTCCACATGTTGTGCTGCCAATTCAGATATTGCCAATTTTCTACCTGTGCCTGAGACAGATCTGAGAGCAACTCAAGTTCTATCCTTGGTTCCTGTTTATTATGCCATATTGTGACTCACCTTCTTTGCCCTTCTCATGTAGAGGGGAGGAATCCTCCTGTTTCACTCCAATGTCATTTGTGCATGTTTTCAATTAAACCAAGCAAGAGGTGTTTTTTGTTTTGGTTTGTTTTTTAAGGAAAGGTGAGCTGCACACAGGGTGCTCCTCGCATCTGTTCCCACTGGCTTTCGAACGACAGTTGTCATTTGTGCTTTGTAACCATGCCCCCAATCCTGTTTTTGCAGGCATATTTTCCATTATTCACCTTATTTAATAAAGTGTCACTTGAAAGAGGGAGTGATAATCTTTCTCACAATGATTCAAAGGAATGCGGAGCCTTCTTTCTTTATTATGCACGCTACATCTGAAGCTAATGAAGCATAACCTCTGAGCTGATACTTTTATAGATGAAAGAGACATCGTGTTACATATTCTATTTATTTCATCAGCTCCGCCGTAGCCAACACAAAACACAATGATTGCCTTGCACTTCAGTGCTGACAGCTGACAGGCGTTTTTGCTGATGTCTTGTCTAATAGTTTCTTGCACTGTGCATATTTTTAAGGTAGTAATGATGAATGGAAGTACATGAAAACAATGGGTCATGGCATAATGGTACATTTAATTAAGAACTGCTGCAAGAACAATTCTGACTAATCTGTTTTGCATGGTTTGACCTTTTTTAACATTTGTTTGTTTCCCCTCTCCGCCATATACCTTTTCAAAATCACCATGTGTTATATGTTTGTTGCACTTCACCCATTCCTCCGCTCTCTTTTGTTTTAAGCACTCTGGCATCCACTAATTTGTTTTATTTTGATTTTTTCCCCTTGTGAACAACAAATTAATACATAAAAACTATTTTAAAAAGGCCACCTGGATAAGACTGCATCACTTCCATCATTTTGTGCATGATTGTTTTTCGTTATTAAGAGGAATCAAAAAGAATAATGCATCATGGAGTGGAACAAGCATTGCGCATCGTGCTGGAAGGGGGCCGCCTTTAGAGTTTTAGATTGCATTTTTAGGAGTCTGTTTTATTGGGGTGCCATGGGCTTCATCAGGAAAATAAATTCTGTCTCCTATCTGTAGCAAAAATATATATAATATGCTTCTTAACCGTAAACATTCCCCCAAATATACAGTCTACAGATAGGGCTTTTTGCTGCTGTTTTAATGGTATAAATTTTGCTTTAGCACAGTACATTAAAAAAAAAAAAAGGCCATAAATGTTTCTCAGCTAATGGATGCTATGTAGTTTTTTAGAATCAACATAATCTTTTCTTCTGCCCTGTGCAGAAGCAGGAGCCAGTTTCCAGGCATCTGTTCATAGCCACAATAGTGCTGCCGAAATAAATACATTACCAGTGATTAAGTGACAAGGTAAATTAACACATGCATGTTCATCGCTCGATGGCTGCACACCTCTCACAGATCTGTTTTGGCCAACTGTACATTGATGTAACCTCCCCACACAGAGCTCATCAATGGAAAGTGCACTGTTATTTGAGTAATTATGTTCCCATTTATACAGGAACAGCCCTGCTAATGGAAGCATCTGTTCATGTTTATGCCACGACTTCCTATATCAAGGTTTCCAATCCAAGCAGGTAGCACTTATGTGGAAGGAAACAAAATGGGAACACTGCAAATGATGTGACCTGAGCTTCCATATTGTGGAAACAGGACATAGGGTGGCCGCTTTTTGATGGTGACTGTGTTGCCTTGGCAACATTTGAATTAAAGTGTAGTGGACACCCCACCCCCATTTTACAACAATAATCTACTCTGAAGACACTACTGTATTGTGAAACTAGTATAATACGAATCCAATAATGCACTGTTTGGGGGGGTAATTTGGGGGACTTCAAAAGTGGATGTTTCTGACGCAGACACATGTTTCTAACGCAGAAACATGTTTCTGACGCATAAGCTAAGCCAGCAAAGTTTGGCCAGCACAAGGGCCACCATAAAGTATGTTTGGACCACTCTCGGAGTCAGAGAGGCCAGCACACAGACACGAGCCATCCTCCCTGACTCGGAGAGTAGTCTAAACATGCGGACCAAACTTTCCTGGCTTAACTGTGCCGGCCTAATTCCAGGTTAGGGTTGTGCTCTAATTTTTGGTATAGGGAACTTTGTTTTACGACAGAGAGTCCGTTGTAAAGCGATTTGTCCATAAAGTGAACAAGTTATAAAGCGGGGACTGTGGTGTTCTGCTGTATTGTGAAATTGTGCGATATACGTGTATGTATGAATAGTTACAGGATTCAGGACAACTAGGCCACAGTTTCAGCTTCACATATTCATAAATATGTCCATCAACCGAACACTTGGGACAAATGGGTTTGTTGCAGCATTCTCATCCTTTTAGAACCTGAAAGCTCAGGCCCTTGAAGAGAGTAAAGATACTGAACAATAGAGAGTGAACAATAAATAACAATGAGAGTAAAGATAGCAATATCTAAAACATATTCTTGTGACATAATATGAGAAGACGGAGGGTGCAATCCTACGCAGCGCTGGAATGGCAAGGTCGACTTGGCAGCACCATACCTGACTCTGCGTAGGAGAGGCTGGAGCCCCCCGCCAAGGCGAGGGAGCATGCGCTCCCTTACTGTAGGGGAGGCTGGAGCCTCCCCTATGTGCTCCTTGGATCTGCGCCCGCTAAAGACGGTGCAGATCTGAGGAGACCGTGCCGCCTGAATTGGGGACACACAGCCTCGCGGACGGGCTTAGGATGTGGCCGTATGGCCGTCTCCCAAGCCCATTCATGTCCTGCCCAAGTCCCACCCCCAGCCTCCCTCCCTCCCACCAATCCCCATCCCAATATGGGAC
The DNA here is from genome assembly GCA_029204185.1 of Lerista edwardsae. NCBI lineage: Eukaryota > Metazoa > Chordata > Lepidosauria > Squamata > Scincidae > Lerista > Lerista edwardsae. The sequence continues at coordinate 3,874 of JAJKFI010017193.1, read as the reverse complement.
AGAGCCTCCCTTGCACCGACGGCTTTGGTCTGCGCAAGGGAGGCTCTCCGTCAGCGCTCTGAAGCCGACGCTACAAGTAATGTCAGCTTCAGAGTGTTAGCACCGACGCGGGGGTACTGCTTGGTGCCCCTGCGTCAGCGCTACGTCCTTTATAGGATTGCACAGTGAAAAGTATACATTATTATCATTGTTGTTCAGTCGCTAAGTCGTGTCCTACTCTTCGCGACCCCATGGACCACAGCACTCCAGGCCTCCCTGTCCTCCACTAGCTTCCGGAGTTCGCCCAATTTCATGTTCATTGCTTCGGTGACACTATCTAACCATCTCACCCTCTGCCGCCCCCTTCTCCTTTTGCCTTCAATCTTTCCCAGCATGAGGGTCTTTTCTAAAGAGTCCTCTCTCCTCATCAGGTGGCCAAAGCTTGAGCTTCAGTATTTGTCCTTCCAGGGAGCAATCAGGCTCCAGGAGACAATCAATCAATCAATCAATCAATCATCAATCAATCAATCAATCAATCAACAGGTACTTATATACCGCTTTTCAAAACGAAGTTCACAAAGCGGTTTACAGGCAAATAGTAATAATAAAGTTAAATGGCTCCCTGTCCCAAAAGGGCTCACAATCTAAAAAAAAAAAAAGGCAGACCGCCGGCAACAGCCACTAGAAAGACTGCGCAGGGGTGAAGAGGGACAGTTACTCTCCCCCTGCTAAATATAAGAGGAACACCACTGGAAAAAGTGCCTCTTGTCCAGTTAGCAGGGGTCTCATTATTATCATGCACAATAGCTTATATATATAAGCTTATATAAAAATGGATGATCATTTTATTTTGTTATACCAAAACTATGTGTGTGTGTGTGTTCGCGCATAATTTTCAGCGATGCATATATATGTGTGTGTATATAATATATGTATAAAACATTTTTTTCCAGTGTCAGGAACATCGTACTGCTGCCCAAAACAAATAGTGTTGACTTGTTCTACATATGATGGTAATTCCTGTGAGCAACATGTACTGCAAAGAGGTCTCCAAACAGTTTGAAATAATTAATGGTTAGAGTATGTTTTAAAATGTTGCTGGTGCTCAGATCTTACTTAGATGTTATAGACTGGGACTACAGGTAGAGAAATGTGCAGAGAGGAGCAAAAATGGGATTGTGACCAAATATCTCCTGTATAGGAACATTCCCCCTCCAAGAAACATCATTTCTCTTATCTGGCTCTCTTAAAAATTCCCAGATATTTCTCCTTGGGAAGAAACCTGAAATTCATTTTGAATTTCAGTTTCTCCACATTTTAGTGCCAACCCAAACAAGCTGCACAAAGGACTAGAGAGCAATCTCTCCATTTCTCCTCCCGCGCTGGGCCACTCTCTAGTGTGCACAGTGCTACAGTCCAATAGAAAAGACAGGCACTGCGCATATGGGTGCAAACTGAGCACGCAAAAAATGGCCTGTTCAGGTTGTACGTTAGAAATATTTGGCAGAAAAGCAAGGTGCACAGCCAAGTTTCTTTGCCCCCAAATACTTTTTTAAACTTCTATCCTCTAGGGCAACAGTCAGGTAACCTTTGTGGTCTCCCCCCTAGATTTGGCCCTCCTGTCTAGGAAAGCAGTGTGCCCTGTTTCCTTGATTGAGAGCCCAATCCTATCCTCCTTCCCATCTCTGTCGATGCAGCCGCACCAAAAATAATTCCCCTTAACCCTCTGTAACCCTTTCAATCCACAATGGGTCTCCTCGGACCTGTGCCAGGTCTGTGGCTGGTGCAAGTCAGAGGAAAAGAAAGGGGGGCTGCAAAAAGAGAGGAAAATAATCCGCCATCCACTATTGCCACCAGATCCACCCCTCCTGCTACCTGTCTTGGTCACTGCCCTTTCCCTCCCTCTCCCCACCCCATTCCATATACTCCCAGCTTCTGCCCCATCCCTATCACTGACTTACTGGCACTGGGGCACAGTCGCAGCCACTTACTGCTTGGGACAGCAGCAGCCCGGCCACACTTTTTGGAGTGACACGGTTTGCAGCAGCCATAAAGCATGTTGCACTCCCAGAACGTGTTCCATCAGTGCAGCAGCCCAATAGGATCGGGTGCTTTCTGCATCATAAATTGAATGTTGAAATTCTCTCCCCTATACAAGTATTCAAAAAAAAAGGGACCCCATCCTCTTTTTCTTCCGGTCATCTTCCAAAATATACATGGATGTCCCAAAAGCTAAGTAAATGCAAAAATATGTCAAAGCTCTTCCTTTTCAAAATACTTGTAGAAAGTACCCATGAGATGATCAACCCCCTCCTTGCAAATACTTTGTAGGGAAAAGCTGCCATTTGTGCTTGCACACACCCATGGGTGATGCATATTTTGTTTTTGGTGCCAGGTACAAAATGAGCTTCGTGTGGTGCAGTGGTAGGCTGCAATACTGCAGTCAAAATCTCGCCCCACAACCTGAGTTTGATCCTGGCAGAAGCTGGGTTCTCAGGTAGCTGGCTCAAGGTTGACTCACCTTCCACCCTTCCGAGGTTGGTAAAATGAGGACCCAGCTTGCTGTGGATAAAGATGACGGAGAAAGGCTATGGCAAACCACCCCATAAAACTAAGGGCCTGATCCTATTGCACTCAGGGCAGGGGGTATGAGCATACCGCCATGCAGATGTTGCAAATGTGCCATGTCATGTCCAATGCGGGCAGTAAGGTCTAACCACCTGCGCTGGCCCAGTGCTGTCCTCACATGCACGGAGGTGCCCCTGTAGAGCCAACAAGTGGTAAGTTTTACCTTTGCCAGCATTGTGGCAATTCCGCGTGGGTGAGGAGGGCAGAACTGAGCAGGGGAGGGGCAGAGCAGGAGTGGGATTCCACCACTAGATCTGGTGGTGACCTCCACCACCAAATTTTATCTCCCACCGACATGGAGCTGCTTGATTCTCCGCTGGCAAAATAGCCGGTAGAAAGTCAAGCCCATTCCCATTGCTGGGGATGAATGTCCCTTTCTCCTGAGGAGACCCCAGTGGCTACCTGGCTGCAGCTGTATGCAGTAGTAGCCATTTTGCTACTGCTATGTCCACAGCACCCAATCAGCTTAGGATTGGGCTGCCCGTCTGCCTAGTAAATGTCAAAATGTGATGTCACCTCCATGAGTCAGGAATGTTTCAGTGCTCTGCACAGGGGACTATTTAACTTTACTTTTACACAACGTATCATGAGATCAGTGATGTCATTCAGGGGGAACGGACCAGAACGGGCGTTCCGGATCCTAACGGGCTCCGTGGCTGGTTCCGGGTTCCCGACAAGTGCCAATCAAAAGTGAGTTCCTGTTCCTAAATCATTTGAATGACACCACTGCATGAGATGCACTCTTCAGTCTTTCTTTCTTGCAGACCAAATTTATTTAGAGCTAATTAGAGAGATGCCACTGATGGAACTGTTCATTTGCACACCAGACTGAAATAGTCAAAGATCATTTCGAAGGCTATCTACATAAATATAATCTCACAGTAGGAACACACAGAAGTCATAAAGAAAAATGAATTAACTGATGAATCTTAACAGGTTAGTTAAAATTTTGTTGTTGCTTTTGTTCCTGGAACAAACGCAACTCTGCAATGGCTTTTGGCATCGCTAATGTGATTTTGCGATTTCTTGCTGAGGCCTGGGGGTTTCAGTGGTGTATTACATGTGTAAATCAATACCCTGAACAAATAGTAATTGGAGACAAACTACTCTTGTTTCTTTTTACTACTATTTTTAGTAAGCAGAGAACAACCAGCTGCAGAGTGCATGTATCCCTAAATCAGCCACAACAGAGGCTGTCTAATATGCATATGAAGGTTACAAAAAAAAGTGGCAAAAATGATAAAACACATGTACTTATCACAGTGCA
>JAJKFI010017192.1:0-17459 GCA_029204185.1 Lerista edwardsae | reverse complement strand
TAATAATAATAATAATAATAATAATAATAATAATAATAATAATAATACATGTATTTATATACCGCCTTTCTTAAGATCACTAGATTTCTCTAATGACTGTAACTCAAGGCGGTTTACATAGGCAGACATTTATTCACAAACCCGAAGGTTTTTACAATTTACAGAAATGTTCTATCTTTCAAGAACAACACTCATACAGATCTTTCTTTCTGGATTTAGCCTTCTTTCTTAGCCACCTGTCTGTCTTCTGCTGGCTGATAAGAGGCTTCCCTGCTCCCACCAGAGACACAGCTGACTTCAGCACACTCCTCCTCCCACGAGGCAGCTGGAACTCAGCTTTTAATCAGCCGCAGTTTGCAAGGTCTGCTGCTCACAGAGACTTCCGATAGTTTCGAGCTCACGACCTTCAGATTTTCAGCTGTTATCTTCGGGCAAACAGAGGCATTAACCCTCTCGGCTAAATCAATCTTTTGCAGGTTTTACCCAGGAGTAAGTTGTAGAACACAATGGGACTTACTTCTGAGGAAACATGCATAGACTAGAAGTTTAATATACCTTTTTATATTTTTCTGGGATTTTTCAAATTCCAGATTTTTCAGTTCTTATACATGTGTTTCAAAATGTTGCAACCCACTCCAAGAGTCTGGGATGAAATTATCTGGATTGTCAAACGATTTGGGGCTCGATCCAAACCTGGAGTTAGGCCGGCATAGTAAGGCCAGCAAAGTTTGGCTGACACAAGGGCCACCATAAAGTACGTTCGGACCACTCTCGGAGTCAGGAAGGATGGTGCATGTCTGTGTGCTGGCTTCTAACTCAGAGAATGATCCAAACATACCGTATTTCCCCAAGTATAAGGCGCACCAAAGTATAAGACGCACCTTAATTTTGGGGCCAGAAATTTGAAAAATACATTTTTAGGGCCGGCTGCTCTTTAAGGCAAGCGGGAGCACGGAGAATGCTGCGTTCTCCGTGCTTCCGATTGCCTTAAGAGCCGCTGGCCTCCCGCTCTTTAAAGAGCCGCCAGGAGGCCGGTGGCTCTTAAGGCAAGCGGGAGCACGGAGAATGCAGCGCTGCCCGGCACATCCCTTGATTAAGAAGCACCCAATTTTTAGCCCCCTTTTTTGGGGAAAAAGGTATGTCTTATACTTGGGGAAATACGGTACTTTATGGTGTCCCTTATGCCAGCCAAACTGCTGGCCTAACTCCAGGTTAGGATTGGGCTCTTGGAATAAGTTTCAAAGGAGGAATAAGTGACAAGGAGAAGAAAATACTCTTAAATAGTGTTTCTCAAATTGTGGGTCAGCACCCATTTGGTGGGTCAGGACCTGATGTCAAGTGGGTTGCAGAAAGCTGGGAGCAACCATCTTGGAAGCTGCAAACCTTACTCTTACTATATTCCTTTTGTGAATATTCACAGTTCAAATTTTAAAGTAAGAGTTCTTTTTTAATCTTTCTTTTAGTTCATTTAGCCACACACCACCCAATAAGCATGCAGAAACAAGGCTTGGAGTAATAACGGGCCACTTTATAAAAATACGTAACTTTGAACTTTTTAAACTTTCAGTGGGTACTACAATCCCCCCAAGCGTGCGGGCCTATGGGGGAAACGGCACTAGCCGTCTGCCTGACCCAGCGGTCAGGATGACCAACAGGCATACTCCTGACTCCAGAATCAAGCCAGGCAATTCCGGCACAATCCATCTTCGCCAACACCGGAGGGTCAAGGCAGTGTGAGTGCTCCAGCTCACCCTGGCATAGCCAAAGGGCAGACTTTGCAGCCTCCGTTCAGGGGTAAACCGGCCCATCACACCGAGCCGATCCAGCAACGTATGATCTGGACCAGTTATATCCCTGAACGCGCTACACCAAATGAATGTACACCAAATGAAGCCCTTCCTACCCCCCGCACGCTACTTGCCATAAAGTGACCAAATTGACAACCAACCTAGCTAAATTACCGCTGTCCAGTCTGGAGTAGGCAAAAAAGGCTCCCAGCAATGCCCAATCAGCTGGAAGTCAAAAAATTCCGACCCGGCCCCGAAGTGACCAGCTAATCTCAGCCTGCAAAGTGGGCGGGCGGGTAGGAGATAGCCGGCGAAGCCCCAACTGAGGAGGAAGACACGGCGCGAGCCTGCGCATGTGCACAGGCTCACCCTGCCCCCTCCACTAGCGCTCCCGCTGCCTGTCATTCCAGCCTCGCTCCTGCCTGCAGGGCGAGGCTGGGCAAAGTCTCCGATGCACGAGGCGCGTCAGGGCAATTCTTTGACATAACGTTTTGTCCTAACCTTGCTTTCTGTCAGGGTTTATTCCTGATTGTGCAATTGCTGAAGTCCCAGAATGCTAGTTTGCATTCTAGGAGTGTTTTTTTATTATGTTACAATGAAGGCACTTCCAGACTGATAATATCACTTCCAGCTATGACATAACTTCCAGGTTAATGACATCACATCTGGTGGGTCCCGAACACAAGTGCCACTCAAAAAAGTGGGTCCTGGTCTAAACACTTTGAGAACCGCTGCTCTAAAAAATGCAAAGTTGTTGTTGTATGGCCTTAGTACGGTGTGGTTATGGGAGGCATTATGATGAACTCCTGCACAACATTGGCTGTGGGTGATCTGGCTAGCTGCTGTTTCTTAATATATATATTTTTTCAGGCATCTATTAGCAATCTTGAGTAAGAAATGGCAATGCTCAACTGCATAGACGAGAAAGTACAACCGGGATTTTCTAGGCAACACAACTCTATTCTTTCTTAAAATAAGTTGTTACCATTTGAGTTAATTAAATCTCCCCCAAATGTATGAGTGATAAATGTATGAGTAATAACTTTAATAACAGTGAAATATGTTCTCCAGATCTGACCATGAAATAAAATCATGGATGTACCATGTCCTTGATAGGTCATCTTAGTCCCATATCTTCAGAGTGTCATCTCTCAGTCTTGTCAACTGATTCAAGAATATCAGTTCCATTTGTCAAAGGTACATTTCTTCTGCTTCTTTTCTTTTTCTTTTATTCTTTGTGCAGCTTCATTGTCATCTGTATACTATATACTTGCTGATTAATAGAACAGCAAGGAGCACACTCTAGAGATGCACATAAACAGGCTGGTAATCTTTTATGCTAGAGATTCTTAACTGGAGGAATCCATACCCTTTGGAGATCTGGGAACCAAATGATGGGGGCAGGGGACTTGATCTCTGAACCGTTTTGTTTATTTTTAAGTGCAATTATTAACGAGCAACATGGTAGTGAATGATAATCCATATTATCAACAAGGACTGAAGCGTTCAATTTGTAGCTATCCATGCGTAAAGTAAAACCAAACTATTGACATCTTTTGAAGTCACACTGGAATCTAGTAGGGGCATAGCTAAAGAAGTATAGGGGTGTGCAATTGTACTGGGCAACAAGCTTTAGGGGGGAAACAAACTGAGCTTGACTCTAAAGCAAAAATTGTGAAGACCTTGGTATGTATGAATAATATTATCTTGTTATATATCATTGGAAAGGTATTTTAATGGGGAATGCAATGAAGCAAATCATAGTGTAATATCTATCAAAAATTATGGCCAAAAACCCGCAGAAAATGAAAATACAACTATTATGTCACTTCCTGTTGTGACATCACTGCCGAGGCAACATTTTGCCCTCTGCACCAGGTTACACTTTTATTAGCTATGTCCCTGGTATCTACAGTAGTAAGGCTGTTGATCATTATTTCAACCGTCTGGTGAAGGAGGTATGGGTACATATTGGGCAATCTGTTGAGGGGCTCTATAATAGTAAAAAAAGGTTTACTATTTTACTATTTACTATTTGTTCTATACAAATAATGCTTACCTTTTAAAAACATTCAGTAAACATTTGATTGCAGATAATATGGACTATTGTACTGCGGCAAAAGCACAACAAAGCAAAATAAAACATTTTAATTTCATAAAATTTTTTTAAAAAGGGAAATCAGAACTGGCAAAGTCAGGCTGATTAGCATTTTTAGAGCTCATTTGGAATGCAGTGCATACCAAAGTGAAACTTCAGACCTTGCGTCGTTGAGGTACTACCTTAGTATGTAGTGTGTAAATATGGAAGCACTAGAAAATAATCCTTAGCTAGTAACTGTACCTTGAATTCTCATGCTAGACCAAGACCTCCTGGTGCTTGAAGTGGCGTGCCAAATGCTGCCCTTCTATAACTAATGCTGTGCCAGCCTCTGCTCCTACCACACTTCAGTGTTCTGGCTCAGCACCCCTCCACAATGGGCGTCTGCCACCAATCCCCTACCAGAGGCAACAGTTTATGGATAGGCCGGCCGGCCCTGTGTAAGTCAGTGGCAACCTTGCCTAGGCCTTTTGTGACAGGGGGGTAGAGATTTTAATGAGCCCACTTGGTATCCTGGTTGAAATGTCAAGCAGGTGTAACATTTTTCTGCTGCATTATCTCAGCTTTCACGCTCAGTTGTACATTTCTCCATTTCTAAATGGTCCTCATATTTCATAGCCATTTCCTTTTGAAAGCTCTTTGCTATCGCAGTTTAGCTATCCTTTAAAATTATACCATTACTGATAGTTCATGTCTGCAGTGCCAGGATCTTTAGTCTTCTGACCTTCTTTGAATGACTGCTTCCTTTAGAATTTACAGCGCATCATTTGTTTCCACTTTGATTTTGCCCCCCTCATTTGTATGCTGTATGGTGTGGTTTGACAAGGAAGGCAAACACATAGACCTGCATCAACCTCAGGGGCTGCCCTTTCAAAATGGGGTTTATTCATAGCCCTGGGAAGGACATCTACATTTAAATTTAAACTTCACCTGGCACGTAGGCAACAATCAAACGGATACTTTTGCAGTTTGATAGTTGTTCGTTGACTCCTTAAGGATTTAGTAATTCAACAGTTTACTAACCATGAGGAGCATGCAGTCTATTTCCAAAGATGGATGTCTTGATGAACGTATTCACAGGCAAATAGAAGTCCCAACACCTCACTCAATGTGTTCATACTTCGTTTTTGACTTTGGGCCCAATCCTATTGGGCTTCAGCACCAGTGTTGCAGCCATGAACCAGCACTGGGTGTCACAAATGGGCACCTGTGGAGTAAGAAGTGCTGGCAGGGAGGCCTGTGCCATCCCGTCAGCACTGCTACAGGAGCCTCAGCTGCCTCTGGTACAAAAATAAATGCTGAGCGGCATGGGCATCATGTGGTGGGTGGCTGAAAGGCATGGGGAAAGCACTTCTGGGTGGGACAAAGGGCAGCAAAGGGGGAGGGACAGGCCCAGGACGGGGTGGGACTGCTGAGGCCTCCTTTGCGTCAGGCTTCCATGCCCAGCACCAGAGTTCTGAAGACTGTGCCCATGGTCAGACTCGAGAAGCCCTATAGTGGAGGTTGGAGCTTCACACGGGTAAAAGGAGGAATGTCCCCTTCCCCTGAGGAGACCTCTGGTGGCCTCCAGGTGCCCACAGGACACAGCAGCAGCCATTTCAATGCTGCTGTTATTCTGGGTACAGGGAAGCATAGCATTGTGCTGCGGACTCATATGACGTATGACTTACTTGAAGTCATCATCGTGTTTCTCCAAACTGTGATGCAACAGCTAAAATTTTGGTAAGTGTCTTTGGAGCATAAAACTGGCTCCCAAGTGGTTGTTTGGCAGCAGTTCACAATTCCTCCTGTTGCAGATCCCAGCACTGTCCATTTGTATTTTAAAGGCATTTCCTCAGCAATGCTATGGATGGAGGCGTTTGGTATCAGTGTCCCTACGTGCTTCTTCACTCCCACAATTCACTAAACAATTGTCTTTGCCTGGGGCTGTGGCATTATTTCAATAACCTGACCCTTTTTCTTCTCAAGTTTAACCCATTTAGTGGAAATTATATCTCCCACAGAAATCAAGTAGGTAACCCCAAACATACACCTTTGTCAGGTAATTTTAAATTTTCTTTGTTACCTCTATCACATACCAAAGTTTGTGATCATCCTCTCTTTGGGTAGAAGCTTAAGACAGTAGCATCATATGCAGATGTGTCTATAGTATACCATCTGTGTTCCATGCAAATTGTTTGTGATACTGTACAAAATCTGAATCTTTGCCAAAAGGTGTTGCAGAAATCTGTGCCTTTCAAAGAGTGCCAAATCTGTGTAATTTAGGGCGCAATCCTAATCTGGAATTAGGATGACACAGACCAGCAAAGTTCAGCTGGCACAAGGAACACCGTAAAGTTTTTTGGACCACTCTCAGAATCAGAGAAGCCAGCACACAGACGTGAGCCATCCTCCGTGACTCTGAGAGTGGTCCAAATGCCAGCCAAACTCTGCTGGCTAATTGTGCTGGCCTAACTCCAGGTTAGGATTGCGCTCTTAGAGTTTTCTCTGTTAGCTTTAGCAGCCGAAACACCAAAGAAGAATTCAACTTGATGAAATATTGGCATTAACCAACTCGGCCACTTTTTTAAATAGCAATTTGAAAGTTCTCATTTGACAGCTTTGTTGGATACAAACGTATATCTGGATATTTGGCCCGTTGGATCCAAACATGTAAACAAGTATGTAATTACTTGCTGAATGTATATTATGTATATCCAACCCATATTATGTTTGTATGATTACATTCATGCACATTATCATCATCATCATCAGTTAATAGTTCTATTTTTATGTGATGGTTGGTCTTATGTGTATTTTTATGTATAACATTTGAGGTTTTTTCATGAATTTTGCAGATTTGTACAATAAAAAACCCTCTCAAAGTAGTATACATGGAATGTCTAAAACATCATTGCAAAAAAAATAAAAATGCAACAGACCAAAAACAAAAACCAGAGTAAAACATCAGTCATATTAAAGCACACTAAACAGGACGAGCAAATAAAAAGTAGAAATGCACAGGCCCATCCACTCCCACCCCAAGTAATTTGTAGAGTATGCAACTTGTCCCTTCAAACGGCCACGGTACCAGAGGATTGGAGGATAGCCAATGTCACGCCAATCTTTAAAAAAGGGAGAAGGGGGGACCCTGGAAACTACAGGCCTGTCAGCCTAACGTCTGTTCCGGGTAAGATGGTGGAAAGCCTCATCAAAGATAAAATCCTAAAACATGTAGAGGAACAAGTACTGCTAAAAGAAAGTCAGCATGGCTTCTGTAAGGGTAAGTCTTGCCTCACAAACCTTTTGGAATTCTTTGAAAAGGTCAAAAGGCACGTGGATGTGGGTGAACCTGTGGATTTCATATACCTGGATTTTCAGAAGGCATTTGACACGGTCCCCCACCAAAGACTGCTGAAGAAACTTCACAGTCAGGGAATAAGAGGGCAGGTCCTCTTATGGATCCAGAATTGGTTGAGGGCCAGGAAACAGAGAGTGGGGGTCAATGGGCAATTTTCAGAATGGAGAGAGGTGAAAAGCGGAGTGCCCCAGGGATCTGTCTTGGGGCCCATGCTTTTCAACTTATTCATAAATGACCTGGAGACAGGGATAAGCAGTGAGGTGGCCAAGTTTGCGGATGACACAAAACTTTTCCGGGTGGTGAAAACCAGAGACGACTGTGAAGAGCTCCAGAAGGATCTCTCCCAGTTGGGGGAATGGGCAGCCAAATGGCAGATGCGTTTCAACATAGACAAATGTAAAGTGATGCACGTTGGGGCAAAAAACCAAAACTTTACCTATAGGCTAATGGGTTCTGAGCTGTCTGTGACAGCTCAGGAGACCGATCTTGGGGTGCTGGTGGACAATTCAATGAAGGTATCGACCCAGTGTGCGTCAGCAATTAAGAAGGCCAATTCCATGCTTGGGGTCATTAAAAAAGGGGTTGAGAATAAAACAGCCAATATTATCATGCCATTGTACAAATCAATGGTAAGGCCACACCTGGAATATTGTGTCCAGTTCTGGTCGCCGCATCTCAAAAAGGACATAGTGGAGTTGGAAAAGGTGCAGAAGAGAGCGACAAAAATGATTACGGGGCTGGGGCACCTCCCTTATGAAGAAAGACTGCAGCGTTTGGGGCTCTTCAGTCTAGAAAAAAGGCACCTGAGGGGGGACATGATTGAGACATACAAAATTATGCATGGAAGGGATAAAGTCGATAGAGGGATGTTCTTTTCCCTCTCTCAAAACACCAGAACCAGGGGGCATCCACTAAAGCTGAGGGTTGGGAGAGTTAAAACAGATAAAAGGAAGTACTTTTTTACCCAGCGGGTAGTTAATCTGTGGAACTCCTTGCCACAGGAGGTGGTGATGGCATCTGGTCTTGATGCCTTTAAGAGGGGATTGGACAGATTTCTGGAGGAAAGGTCCATCATGGGCTATAGGCAATGATGGGTTGTGCAACCTCCTTACAAAGGTGGTGGGCTACTGGTACCGGGTGCAAGGGAGTGGCAACAGGATGTAAGCATCTTGTTGTCTCATGCCTCCCTGGGGCACCTGGTGGGCCGCTGTGAGATACAGGAAGCTGGACTAGATGGGCCTTTGGCCTGATCGAGCAGGGCTCTTCTTATGTTCTTATGTTCTTAATTTCACTTCTTAAATAAATACAGTACATTTGGCTTTCCTTAATATAACATTTCTCAGAGGTTTCACTTCCTTATTTTATTCTCAGAACAAGCCTGTGAGGTAGATTAGGCCAAGAGAGGGTGACTGGCTAAGAGCTTCATGGCTAAGAGGGGATTTGAACTCAAGTTTTCCTAGTCTGAAAGCCAAATCCAGTCCCCTACCGCATTTCACCATAAAGCCAATGGAGTTTGCACTGCATGCTATGGGATCACAAGCCAACATCCTTCATCATGATCACAAGGCCAAGATCCAGCCCCTCCAGGCTTCTCCCCACCCCTGCCCTCCCTGCCTTCAACAGGGAGGTGCCCCGAACCTCCTCCACTCCATCCTCTCTGCCAAATTACTGATACCAGTGCAGCCTCTGGAAGCTGCTGGTGCATGCCCTGTGCCTCTGGCTGATTGCAAACAGAAGCCCCAAATTGTTCAACAGTGTCCCAGTTTTTGCACTGCTGCAAAGGGCCTTGCAGTATAGAGCCCAGATACATTTGGGCCTGTCCTTTCAATTTCCTGCAATTCATTATCATCATGGCACGAGGCTCTGCAAGTTGCAGCCCAATCCTAACTAGCTTTTCAGGACCAACGCAGCCATGCCAAGGGAGTTTGTGCTGCATCCTGTTGTGGGGGGTGGGGGGCTATCAGGGAGGTATCCTCAAGGTTAGGAGAGGTTTGTTCCCTTCATCTAATGTGGCTACATTATCATTGGAAAATTGGTTAAGATTGGACAGTATTCATCTTTTTGTGAGTCACTTTGAAACTACTTTTAGAGAAAAAAAGGTTCTTAAATCCTTAGTATCACAGAAATGCTTGTTTTACAGACACTATAGCACATCAAACTTTCATGCACATCAACTGAAAATAAAGTATATTTTTTATTCCACCTTAAATGTAATGTCCGACCCATGAAAAGAGGAGCAAAAATCTCTCAGAAACACATACCAGATGCACAAAAGCACCTCAGGGAAGAGTAAGCGCTATAGATAGAACGTTGAGAACATTCCTTCGCGATGCAGCTTTCATTTGTTTATGCAGTTTACACCTGCACTTTCTTGGCAGAACATTCAGTTACAATGACAGTGTGAAAAACTTCCCGAGTAATAAAGGTAGCCTTGTGGCTTGAGTCACCCATAGGAGCACCCTTCAGTTTTGGTCTTTAAAATAGATTGTGGAACTCTTATGAAGCAACATCTTTAAAGTCTCAAGGCAGAGGGTCATGTGCTTTCAGTAGCGCAGCCAATGGGGGTGGGGGAATGGTCCATGCTTGGGTGACATGCTCTGGATTTGTGATGGGCACATCACCTGAGCCTCCTCTGAGCAAAGGCCTGTGTTGCACAGGCAGCAGGTGGGCCTCTTTCTGTCCCCCACCCCAGGCTCCGTACTCCCTGGAAACAATTTGGTGGTGTGCATGATGAAGTCATTGCGTCACCGTTGAACCACTTCTGGGTGCCACACGTCGCTTCTGGTGAATACTGGGTGTCGCATTGTGCAGGGGATGACACCCATCCCAAATGGCGCCCACACTGGCAATGCCACTGTGTGCATTGGGTAGTGATTGGGCCTCCTATAAAGCTCTTTTGCAGTGAAGGAGTCAGGGAAATGTAACGTGAGCAAGACTGTGGAGGGGGGGTGAAGCACCCATGTGCATTTGGACCATTGTGGAGCCAGCTTTGTACACATGCCCCTACAGACCTAAAATGTGGCAGGAACCTTTTTGAGATTTGGCAGGATGGCTCATCTTTTGACCCACCTGTCAAGCAAGACTCTGTGGCTCTGTCGGCAGATGCAAGACTGTATTGTTACCATTGCAGCTCTGCTTGCGACTCACAGAGTCCCGTCAAGGTCAGGCAGCATTGGCAGAACTGCCAGAAATGTCAGCAAAGAGCTGTCATGGCTAACATTGTTCATATTTAACAATGAATCATATTTTTTTTTCACTACTATCCCTCCTCCTTGAGGCAAGGAGGCCCTGAAGAGTTGGTGCAGTACAGACAAGACCTTTCTCGAAAAACAATATTCAAATCAGGTTGGCGGCACTGCTGACTGATTGACTTACTTACATGTAGCCCGAGTAGTCCCAACCAGTTGATGAATTTATCTTCCTGACAGGGCCACAGAGCAGTGAGGAGTAGTGCTATCCTTCAGGGGAAACTGATGCAGAGAGATAAATTGAATTGCCAATGGGTCCTCACAAAGCCTCTGATAGAGTCCTTCCTCAGTGGCACATACCCTTTTGTCAAGGACTGGAATTAAAAGTAGCTTAAAACTTAATCCAGTGTATTTGTTTGGTTCCCTCATGTCCTACTATTACAGGGGAGCATGGAAGAACAAGATCTCTATCTTCACTTTCTCATGCTCTTATGAGAAAAGAAAGGCAAATAGAGTAAACTGCTCTGAAATAAATTTTATAGGTGAGCTAAATACTCAGTTGTGTAATTAATTTGTTACCAATGCACAAGGCCTTCATGAAGTATTAACAGAAGATGAATTACTTTAATAGATTTTTTTGGGGGGGGGAATTGTTCTAAAAGGAAAAAAGTCCTTTTGAATTAAAAGTAATGCTTCCCATGATACTTTGAACCTCAAGTTTTGTTTTTGTTTTTTCCAGTGGTACTTTATGTAAAGGTTTAATTGTGCAATTAATACATTTATCTTGCCGGAGTGAGAGAAAAAGAATAGAATTTTATCATTAAACTGCATGTTTCATGAAAGAAATTTTGTGGCGAAAAGCCTCCAACAATTATTGAGCAGTAGTCAATGCATCGATCATTGCCAATTGTTGCCGTTACTGCCAATAAAATGCAGGGGTTGAAATATAGTAGTTAAAACGGCATTTGGCTAGAAATGAAGCTCTAGGCCTGGAAGACATACTGGCAGGAGGTTCAGAGAGGCCTAGTGAGAGACATGGGGCCTGCAGTTTAACAAGTGAGAAGGCTGAGGGGCCTACAGCTGTGCGGACCTCACAAAGAGCAGTTGTTCATGGCACTCCTTAAAAACATACATGACGATTTACAACTTCTTGTGTATGAACTTGTATATGAACTTCATATACAAACATCACCACAGCAGAATACAACCAGAATTTTCCTATGTTGAACCTGCTGGTTTGAAAACTAATAAGCCCACAAAGAACTGCAGTTAGATAGAGGTTGGGCTAATCGCCACCTACTGTGCTGGCAGTTGAAATACCATTTGAGGAGGAAAAGGCACTGCATGTCAGTAGTTCTCTACAGGCACAATTAAGTTATCCCTCTGCAGCTGACAGCTGCTTCGAGGGGCAATTTAAGTTGGGGAATCAGTTCAGGGGCACAGGATTAACCTCTCTCCATCTGTGCTGTCGTCCTGATTGAAACTGCCCCCATGCTGATGCTTTTTGAGAAAGAAGAAGGAAGTTGGCAGTTCCCACAACCGAACTCCCATGTCAGAGCCCATTTGACCTTAACGCTTAATGCTGCACGTTCATGGACACTTATTTGGTCATAAATATCACTGAACTTGCAATGTAGCTTGATGTTTAATTTATGTAAACAATTTACAGCGCAATCCCAATCTGTGCTGGAACAGGCAGGCAGGCTGGCTGGCCTGCTCTGTATCCAGCACAGGTAGGAAGGCCTCTGGAGCGTCCGTGGGGCAAACCAGAGTGCCAACTGCCCCAATGGGGCTGCGTGGGCCTGCGCTCACTATTTAGCAGGTGCACGTCTGAGCCATGGAGGTATTATATTATATTTCACTGGAGGAGCCATGACGTCACAGACTTGAAGCCATGGGTGTAAGCTCAGATCATTGCTGCGAAGGAGGATTGCCGCCGCGGCGTCACGAATCAAAATCTCCCTGCCCGTGTGGTAAAGTTAATCTCAACGTCTTTAAGCATGCCTGCGTGTTCTGCATACGGGTGCGCGAATCGCTGTACGAAAAATGGGATTACTTTGCACAGGTACTTAAAATCATTGTGATTCGTTGCTACAGAAAAATATTACTTCATAAAGTATGCAGCCCTTCACAAACTGAAGTAGATATGAAGAATAAAAATAAAAATAATAAAAATTCCCCCCTCCTTTTTTCCCCCTTCCCGTTTACACATTTTTTCCCGCCTTCCATTTTCTACTGTAATATTTTTGAAATTCTGAACATTAACAGAATTTGTTTTATGGGGGGGGGGTGAGTGTAGAAGTTTAAAAAAATACACTTAATAGCCTAGAAGTGAAAAAGAACTACTCTCCTATTGACAACTGCTTGTGTTATACATTGAGAGATTTTAATGTAATTTTCCTACATATTTATCTGATTTTTGCCCACCCTCCCCTTTTTTTCTTTCCTTCCCGTTCACACTTTATTTTTGGTTGTGTAGATTTCAAAAAATAAGCCTGTCAAAGCAGTGCAATCCGAGTTTACATGGGCAGCAAGCGGCATTTAGTCCGGTATGTTCAGTAATATAATTCTGTGGAATTAAACCTTGGAATTGCATATTAACTCATAATATGGTTACCACTGATGTTTGTCCACGATCACACGTTGTTATTTTTGTGAGTTTTTACTTCAGGAGTAAACAAATAAGTCCAAAACATCATGCGAAAACCCATTTGAAATAATTGGAATGAGGATTGTTTTGGGTGTATTTACGTCACCGCTAACCCCGCCCACTAGCTTCACTTTCTGCTCATTCAGATAACAAGAAGGGCCGGGGGTTGGTCTGAGCAGACTGCAGTGACCAAAATCAGGGCCGCACGGCCCGGGGACAAGGGTTTGGATCTGTCATAACTGCTAGATCTGGGCTGCACTCTCTCCCCAGCCCACCCACTCACAGGAATGCCCTCCACTGCCCCATTCCCTCCTGCCTTCTTCCCACCCAAAGAAGCCCCTGCACTGGCCAAACTCAGCCAGTGCCTTGGCTTTTTTACCGGGGCGTCTGAGCTGCGTACCTTATGTAGATCACAGAAAAAGACAGGTAGTCAATTGTAAAATGCCTTGTTTCCACACCTGGGAGGTGCATGGTGTCAAATAAATAGCCTGGAATATTGTTGCCAGATCACTTTCCTCCCCAAGTCAGTTTCATCACACACAAGACACTGTGGGTCCAAAGTGGGGAGTACCACAGAGACAGAGGAAATCAGAAATCACCCCACTTCCTGGCCAGACCAGGCACACCTCTTCTTCCCACATGACCTGAGCAGCCAGTAGGGATCTGGCTGGCTCCATTTGTCACTTATTCCAATTTTCAGTTCCTCAGGCTGAGCAACTTGTCAGCCTAGCAATACAGATTCTGTCATCCTGCCTCTACTTGTCTCTTTCAGTACTTGGACCCCGGACTGCTCTGTAGTGTACTTCAATGTTAAGGTCTGATTGGGCAATTAATACATTTATCTCTCTGGAGTGAGGGAAAAAGAATAGTGCACTTTCTGTCTCTGGTTCTCCTGATTACTCAATATGACACTTGACTGCGTCTGAGCCCCGACTGTGCTTCCTGACGCTGGCCTGTTTGCACTACAATTGGGCCCCTGCACTACGGCATGAAGCAGTAACCTGCAATAGTTGGCTCAGCATGGTCTCAATTGAGCCAGCCAAACAATCGTAAGTTTAAAGCAATAGTTTCCTTCTGATGCTATTCTTCAATCAGAGATGCCATGTGTCAGCCCCCCCCCCCAAAAGGGGATCCTGCCTGCCAATGGGGCCCCTGCCAGTATAGGCTCTACTGGCTACATAAGGTTTTCTGGACTACATTCTCCTGGCTTGTCTCCTTCTTCCTTCTCTGTGCCTCAGAGCAAAGGCAGAGAGAAGGTTAACAGCATCCCCCTTCCCAGGACCTTCTCCAGCCTCTCAGGGCTCCAGAATTTCTTTCCCCTCCAGCCATCAGGCAGTGCTTTCTTAGCCCTGGCCCAGGCCTTATAGTGCCTTAGCTGCTCCCTCTGCCTTTTCCCAATTCCACCCTCCCCACCTGGTTGCCCTCTGGGTCCTATGCCTCCTCCACTGGGGGATGGGAAGGCTCCCGCAGATGCAGCATGGGCAGGTGAGCTGTGCTCAACTGGCTGATAGCCTATGCCCTGCCCAACTGGGGTCTTCCCAGCTCTTCCCAGCATGAACCGCCCTGGACAGTCTGCTCCCTGAGGCTGATAAGTCTGGCCGCAATCCTGATCTAATTAGACTGAATCAACACAACTCAAAGGTGTTTGTTTCCGGTAAGATTACAACCTAAATCTGATTGAACACCATAGGCTTATTTCTGAGTAAGGTAAATAAGGTATGGTAAAGAAGGTCTGAGTAAGGTAAACATTTTCTATAGTTTTTCAGGAACTGAAATTTGCACTATTAATACACACACCCCATTCTCAAGTGACTTTTGTTGGCTCTCAATAGCATCATCAGGAAGCCAAATGGATTGGCTACGTAATGTAGTGATGTAATCACATTTATGATGTGAGTGCTATGCAGCTGGGATCAATTATGTAATGATTCAGGAAGAAAGAAACAAAGCAGGAGACACAGAAGAAAACACTCCAAGGCAAAATAGCGGCAGAGAAAAAGGCATAATGACATATAACAGGATCAAAGAGGGTGAACATTCTCAAAAGGTTTTTTTTTTCAGAAAATATTTCTGCACAACCCTAAGTGACTGTGCATGGCCAAAATGCTCACATGTGTCACACAGCTTCCTTGGCCAAATTTACCTTTTGACTGTCATTCTTATTCAGTGCTTATTCAGTGGTTGGCAATTTGAAACTCTGCAATAGGCTGCAGGCTCAAATCATATATTGGTGAGCTGCTTCTCTCTTCAGACAGTGACCCTCTCCTTTAAACACACACTCCAGCTTTGAGACTTCTTCACACATTCCTCATGAATGGAGACAATGTGATCACGATCTCGAGCTGAAAGGAAGTGACAGAAGATCTGTAAACACACTGGAGCTGACAAAACTTTGAAAGGCTGCATATAATTAAAATGAAGCTATAGAAGTCACGATGGGGAGGGGGACAGAGACCGAACAACATCCCACCCAAGAAAAGCTGGTAGAATTCTGATACTGACAAATTTACGGAAAAGGCTAAATTGTTTTTTGGCTGTGCTTTAAAAAGCTGCCGGTTGTTAAAAAGTAGAAGTTATACATGGTTGTTTTTCAAAATGTGTGAAACGCATTTGAATATTCACTGAACGGATACTGAAATTGGCAGTAGGCAAACCAGAGCAATTATTCTCTGTTTGCTGCAAATATCTGAGTGTTGGGCCCGATCCTACCCTACCTCCCACGTCTCTGTTGCAAATGGCACTGTAGAGTGCCTCCAACGCCGTCCTTAAGCCATTACTGCTGGTGCCGGGGCAGCGCTATGGTGACGCCAGCCACGTGTACCCTGGAGAGCGCATCGCTCACTAGCGAGAGATGAGTCTGCCGCTCACCAGTGATGTGGCCTTTCCAGGTGGGGTGGGAGGGTGTTCCGGCCAGGGGGAGGGGTGGAGAGGAGGTTGGACTAGTGACGACTCTCGCTGCCAATTCCCAACTTCCATGTAACTTCCAACTTCCAACTTCTGCGCTAGCTAAATGGCTGGTGCAGAAGAGGGTACACCACTTGATCGCCCTGAACCCTTATTGTGGGGAAAGGGGATAAATGTCCCCTTCCCCCATGGGGCCTCCCACAGCTGCCTGGCCGCCATGGGATGCAGCGGTAGCCACCTGGTTACCGCTGAGCTTCCAGGCAGTCAGGCAGCTTTGGATTGGGCTGCCTGTGTACTATAATGGTTAGATCAATGGTTCTCAAACTGTTTAGACCAGGACCCACTTTTTAGAATGGCATTTATGTCAGTACCCACAGGAAGTGATGTCATTAACCTAGGAATGATGTCATGGATGGACGTTACATCATCAAGCAGGAAGTACTATTATTGTAACATAATAAAATGACACTCCTGGAATGCAAACTGGCATTCTTGGACTGCAGCAATTGCACCACCATGAAACATGACAGAAAGCAAGAATAGGAAAAAAAATATTGTGTAAAAGCACTGAACTAAAAAGATTTCAATAAACCCTTGAAAATTAAAACTATTAACATGCACAAAAGGAATAGAGCAAAAGTAAGGTCTCCACCTTCCAAGATGGCTGCTCCCAGCTTTCTGCGACCCACCTGACATCAGGGCCTGACCCACAGTTTGAGAAACACTGGCCTAGATTATTGGATTTGGACATGGGGAAAGCCCCAACTTTTGATAAGTAACGATCTTGCAGCCTAACCTTCCATTATTTACCATAAAAGGGCTGTTTAAAAGCTCAACAGCAATGTCTTTGGAGGAAAGGCAGCATGCTAATGAAACAAATTAAAAAGTAGTTTGAATAGCTCTAATGTATGATATTAATAGTTACAGTGTGTACCCAGTGGCATTGCTAAGCTATGAGAATGACATCTGTGGAAAAAGCCATAGAGTGGAGTAGGAGCAAAGATTCCAAGAGAGCAACCTCACTAGGGTGCTAGGGGGGGTAAAGGGGTAGCTAATTTGTGTTGAAGGATTTTAAATTCACACACACACAAATATTTTGGACTTGGAGTAGGTCATACAATGATCTTTTGTAAATAACGGCATGTTATTAATTTGGAAAAAAGTGTACACATTTGCCGTATTATGGACCTGTTTACAACCTTGTTTGAAGAGCAATCAGCATAATTCTATCAATTAACAGAATTTTATCAATACAAAACGTTCATAAGAGCACTTTAAGGATTACAACAACCTCACTGCTGCTATACCATAACAGAGAGATTAATAGGTATTTATTCGGTGTGCTTTAAAAATAAATAAATAAGAGGAATTGTTTGCAATCAGGGACAAATAATATTGATGAATATTGTTATTTTTCCTAATACAGTGTGGTAACTGATGGAAAACTCTCTCTCTCTCTCTCTCTCTCTCTCTCTCTCTCTCTCTCTCTCTC
>JAJKFI010017191.1:0-17355 GCA_029204185.1 Lerista edwardsae | reverse complement strand
TAATAATAATAATAATAATAATAATAATAATAATAATAATAATAATACATGTATTTATATACCGCCTTTCTTAAGATCACTAGATTTCTCTAATGACTGTAACTCAAGGCGGTTTACATAGGCAGACATTTATTCACAAACCCGAAGGTTTTTACAATTTACAGAAATGTTCTATCTTTCAAGAACAACACTCATACAGATCTTTCTTTCTGGATTTAGCCTTCTTTCTTAGCCACCTGTCTGTCTTCTGCTGGCTGATAAGAGGCTTCCCTGCTCCCACCAGAGACACAGCTGACTTCAGCACACTCCTCCTCCCACGAGGCAGCTGGAACTCAGCTTTTAATCAGCCGCAGTTTGCAAGGTCTGCTGCTCACAGAGACTTCCGATAGTTTCGAGCTCACGACCTTCAGATTTTCAGCTGTTATCTTCGGGCAAACAGAGGCATTAACCCTCTCGGCTAAATCAATCTTTTGCAGGTTTTACCCAGGAGTAAGTTGTAGAACACAATGGGACTTACTTCTGAGGAAACATGCATAGACTAGAAGTTTAATATACCTTTTTATATTTTTCTGGGATTTTTCAAATTCCAGATTTTTCAGTTCTTATACATGTGTTTCAAAATGTTGCAACCCACTCCAAGAGTCTGGGATGAAATTATCTGGATTGTCAAACGATTTGGGGCTCGATCCAAACCTGGAGTTAGGCCGGCATAGTAAGGCCAGCAAAGTTTGGCTGACACAAGGGCCACCATAAAGTACGTTCGGACCACTCTCGGAGTCAGGAAGGATGGTGCATGTCTGTGTGCTGGCTTCTAACTCAGAGAATGATCCAAACATACCGTATTTCCCCAAGTATAAGGCGCACCAAAGTATAAGACGCACCTTAATTTTGGGGCCAGAAATTTGAAAAATACATTTTTAGGGCCGGCTGCTCTTTAAGGCAAGCGGGAGCACGGAGAATGCAGCGCTGCCCGGCACATCCCTTGATTAAGAAGCACCCAATTTTTAGCCCCCTTTTTTGGGGAAAAAGGTATGTCTTATACTTGGGGAAATACGGTACTTTATGGTGTCCCTTATGCCAGCCAAACTGCTGGCCTAACTCCAGGTTAGGATTGGGCTCTTGGAATAAGTTTCAAAGGAGGAATAAGTGACAAGGAGAAGAAAATACTCTTAAATAGTGTTTCTCAAATTGTGGGTCAGCACCCATTTGGTGGGTCAGGACCTGATGTCAAGTGGGTTGCAGAAAGCTGGGAGCAACCATCTTGGAAGCTGCAAACCTTACTCTTACTATATTCCTTTTGTGAATATTCACAGTTCAAATTTTAAAGTAAGAGTTCTTTTTTAATCTTTCTTTTAGTTCATTTAGCCACACACCACCCAATAAGCATGCAGAAACAAGGCTTGGAGTAATAACGGGCCACTTTATAAAAATACGTAACTTTGAACTTTTTAAACTTTCAGTGGGTACTACAATCCCCCCAAGCGTGCGGGCCTATGGGGGAAACGGCACTAGCCGTCTGCCTGACCCAGCGGTCAGGATGACCAACAGGCATACTCCTGACTCCAGAATCAAGCCAGGCAATTCCGGCACAATCCATCTTCGCCAACACCGGAGGGTCAAGGCAGTGTGAGTGCTCCAGCTCACCCTGGCATAGCCAAAGGGCAGACTTTGCAGCCTCCGTTCAGGGGTAAACCGGCCCATCACACCGAGCCGATCCAGCAACGTATGATCTGGACCAGTTATATCCCTGAACGCGCTACACCAAATGAATGTACACCAAATGAAGCCCTTCCTACCCCCCGCACGCTACTTGCCATAAAGTGACCAAATTGACAACCAACCTAGCTAAATTACCGCTGTCCAGTCTGGAGTAGGCAAAAAAGGCTCCCAGCAATGCCCAATCAGCTGGAAGTCAAAAAATTCCGACCCGGCCCCGAAGTGACCAGCTAATCTCAGCCTGCAAAGTGGGCGGGCGGGTAGGAGATAGCCGGCGAAGCCCCAACTGAGGAGGAAGACACGGCGCGAGCCTGCGCATGTGCACAGGCTCACCCTGCCCCCTCCACTAGCGCTCCCGCTGCCTGTCATTCCAGCCTCGCTCCTGCCTGCAGGGCGAGGCTGGGCAAAGTCTCCGATGCACGAGGCGCGTCAGGGCAATTCTTTGACATAACGTTTTGTCCTAACCTTGCTTTCTGTCAGGGTTTATTCCTGATTGTGCAATTGCTGAAGTCCCAGAATGCTAGTTTGCATTCTAGGAGTGTTTTTTTATTATGTTACAATGAAGGCACTTCCAGACTGATAATATCACTTCCAGCTATGACATAACTTCCAGGTTAATGACATCACATCTGGTGGGTCCCGAACACAAGTGCCACTCAAAAAAGTGGGTCCTGGTCTAAACACTTTGAGAACCGCTGCTCTAAAAAATGCAAAGTTGTTGTTGTATGGCCTTAGTACGGTGTGGTTATGGGAGGCATTATGATGAACTCCTGCACAACATTGGCTGTGGGTGATCTGGCTAGCTGCTGTTTCTTAATATATATATTTTTTCAGGCATCTATTAGCAATCTTGAGTAAGAAATGGCAATGCTCAACTGCATAGACGAGAAAGTACAACCGGGATTTTCTAGGCAACACAACTCTATTCTTTCTTAAAATAAGTTGTTACCATTTGAGTTAATTAAATCTCCCCCAAATGTATGAGTGATAAATGTATGAGTAATAACTTTAATAACAGTGAAATATGTTCTCCAGATCTGACCATGAAATAAAATCATGGATGTACCATGTCCTTGATAGGTCATCTTAGTCCCATATCTTCAGAGTGTCATCTCTCAGTCTTGTCAACTGATTCAAGAATATCAGTTCCATTTGTCAAAGGTACATTTCTTCTGCTTCTTTTCTTTTTCTTTTATTCTTTGTGCAGCTTCATTGTCATCTGTATACTATATACTTGCTGATTAATAGAACAGCAAGGAGCACACTCTAGAGATGCACATAAACAGGCTGGTAATCTTTTATGCTAGAGATTCTTAACTGGAGGAATCCATACCCTTTGGAGATCTGGGAACCAAATGATGGGGGCAGGGGACTTGATCTCTGAACCGTTTTGTTTATTTTTAAGTGCAATTATTAACGAGCAACATGGTAGTGAATGATAATCCATATTATCAACAAGGACTGAAGCGTTCAATTTGTAGCTATCCATGCGTAAAGTAAAACCAAACTATTGACATCTTTTGAAGTCACACTGGAATCTAGTAGGGGCATAGCTAAAGAAGTATAGGGGTGTGCAATTGTACTGGGCAACAAGCTTTAGGGGGGAAACAAACTGAGCTTGACTCTAAAGCAAAAATTGTGAAGACCTTGGTATGTATGAATAATATTATCTTGTTATATATCATTGGAAAGGTATTTTAATGGGGAATGCAATGAAGCAAATCATAGTGTAATATCTATCAAAAATTATGGCCAAAAACCCGCAGAAAATGAAAATACAACTATTATGTCACTTCCTGTTGTGACATCACTGCCGAGGCAACATTTTGCCCTCTGCACCAGGTTACACTTTTATTAGCTATGTCCCTGGTATCTACAGTAGTAAGGCTGTTGATCATTATTTCAACCGTCTGGTGAAGGAGGTATGGGTACATATTGGGCAATCTGTTGAGGGGCTCTATAATAGTAAAAAAAGGTTTACTATTTTACTATTTACTATTTGTTCTATACAAATAATGCTTACCTTTTAAAAACATTCAGTAAACATTTGATTGCAGATAATATGGACTATTGTACTGCGGCAAAAGCACAACAAAGCAAAATAAAACATTTTAATTTCATAAAATTTTTTTAAAAAGGGAAATCAGAACTGGCAAAGTCAGGCTGATTAGCATTTTTAGAGCTCATTTGGAATGCAGTGCATACCAAAGTGAAACTTCAGACCTTGCGTCGTTGAGGTACTACCTTAGTATGTAGTGTGTAAATATGGAAGCACTAGAAAATAATCCTTAGCTAGTAACTGTACCTTGAATTCTCATGCTAGACCAAGACCTCCTGGTGCTTGAAGTGGCGTGCCAAATGCTGCCCTTCTATAACTAATGCTGTGCCAGCCTCTGCTCCTACCACACTTCAGTGTTCTGGCTCAGCACCCCTCCACAATGGGCGTCTGCCACCAATCCCCTACCAGAGGCAACAGTTTATGGATAGGCCGGCCGGCCCTGTGTAAGTCAGTGGCAACCTTGCCTAGGCCTTTTGTGACAGGGGGGTAGAGATTTTAATGAGCCCACTTGGTATCCTGGTTGAAATGTCAAGCAGGTGTAACATTTTTCTGCTGCATTATCTCAGCTTTCACGCTCAGTTGTACATTTCTCCATTTCTAAATGGTCCTCATATTTCATAGCCATTTCCTTTTGAAAGCTCTTTGCTATCGCAGTTTAGCTATCCTTTAAAATTATACCATTACTGATAGTTCATGTCTGCAGTGCCAGGATCTTTAGTCTTCTGACCTTCTTTGAATGACTGCTTCCTTTAGAATTTACAGCGCATCATTTGTTTCCACTTTGATTTTGCCCCCCTCATTTGTATGCTGTATGGTGTGGTTTGACAAGGAAGGCAAACACATAGACCTGCATCAACCTCAGGGGCTGCCCTTTCAAAATGGGGTTTATTCATAGCCCTGGGAAGGACATCTACATTTAAATTTAAACTTCACCTGGCACGTAGGCAACAATCAAACGGATACTTTTGCAGTTTGATAGTTGTTCGTTGACTCCTTAAGGATTTAGTAATTCAACAGTTTACTAACCATGAGGAGCATGCAGTCTATTTCCAAAGATGGATGTCTTGATGAACGTATTCACAGGCAAATAGAAGTCCCAACACCTCACTCAATGTGTTCATACTTCGTTTTTGACTTTGGGCCCAATCCTATTGGGCTTCAGCACCAGTGTTGCAGCCATGAACCAGCACTGGGTGTCACAAATGGGCACCTGTGGAGTAAGAAGTGCTGGCAGGGAGGCCTGTGCCATCCCGTCAGCACTGCTACAGGAGCCTCAGCTGCCTCTGGTACAAAAATAAATGCTGAGCGGCATGGGCATCATGTGGTGGGTGGCTGAAAGGCATGGGGAAAGCACTTCTGGGTGGGACAAAGGGCAGCAAAGGGGGAGGGACAGGCCCAGGACGGGGTGGGACTGCTGAGGCCTCCTTTGCGTCAGGCTTCCATGCCCAGCACCAGAGTTCTGAAGACTGTGCCCATGGTCAGACTCGAGAAGCCCTATAGTGGAGGTTGGAGCTTCACACGGGTAAAAGGAGGAATGTCCCCTTCCCCTGAGGAGACCTCTGGTGGCCTCCAGGTGCCCACAGGACACAGCAGCAGCCATTTCAATGCTGCTGTTATTCTGGGTACAGGGAAGCATAGCATTGTGCTGCGGACTCATATGACGTATGACTTACTTGAAGTCATCATCGTGTTTCTCCAAACTGTGATGCAACAGCTAAAATTTTGGTAAGTGTCTTTGGAGCATAAAACTGGCTCCCAAGTGGTTGTTTGGCAGCAGTTCACAATTCCTCCTGTTGCAGATCCCAGCACTGTCCATTTGTATTTTAAAGGCATTTCCTCAGCAATGCTATGGATGGAGGCGTTTGGTATCAGTGTCCCTACGTGCTTCTTCACTCCCACAATTCACTAAACAATTGTCTTTGCCTGGGGCTGTGGCATTATTTCAATAACCTGACCCTTTTTCTTCTCAAGTTTAACCCATTTAGTGGAAATTATATCTCCCACAGAAATCAAGTAGGTAACCCCAAACATACACCTTTGTCAGGTAATTTTAAATTTTCTTTGTTACCTCTATCACATACCAAAGTTTGTGATCATCCTCTCTTTGGGTAGAAGCTTAAGACAGTAGCATCATATGCAGATGTGTCTATAGTATACCATCTGTGTTCCATGCAAATTGTTTGTGATACTGTACAAAATCTGAATCTTTGCCAAAAGGTGTTGCAGAAATCTGTGCCTTTCAAAGAGTGCCAAATCTGTGTAATTTAGGGCGCAATCCTAATCTGGAATTAGGATGACACAGACCAGCAAAGTTCAGCTGGCACAAGGAACACCGTAAAGTTTTTTGGACCACTCTCAGAATCAGAGAAGCCAGCACACAGACGTGAGCCATCCTCCGTGACTCTGAGAGTGGTCCAAATGCCAGCCAAACTCTGCTGGCTAATTGTGCTGGCCTAACTCCAGGTTAGGATTGCGCTCTTAGAGTTTTCTCTGTTAGCTTTAGCAGCCGAAACACCAAAGAAGAATTCAACTTGATGAAATATTGGCATTAACCAACTCGGCCACTTTTTTAAATAGCAATTTGAAAGTTCTCATTTGACAGCTTTGTTGGATACAAACGTATATCTGGATATTTGGCCCGTTGGATCCAAACATGTAAACAAGTATGTAATTACTTGCTGAATGTATATTATGTATATCCAACCCATATTATGTTTGTATGATTACATTCATGCACATTATCATCATCATCATCAGTTAATAGTTCTATTTTTATGTGATGGTTGGTCTTATGTGTATTTTTATGTATAACATTTGAGGTTTTTTCATGAATTTTGCAGATTTGTACAATAAAAAACCCTCTCAAAGTAGTATACATGGAATGTCTAAAACATCATTGCAAAAAAAATAAAAATGCAACAGACCAAAAACAAAAACCAGAGTAAAACATCAGTCATATTAAAGCACACTAAACAGGACGAGCAAATAAAAAGTAGAAATGCACAGGCCCATCCACTCCCACCCCAAGTAATTTGTAGAGTATGCAACTTGTCCCTTCAAACGGCCACGGTACCAGAGGATTGGAGGATAGCCAATGTCACGCCAATCTTTAAAAAAGGGAGAAGGGGGGACCCTGGAAACTACAGGCCTGTCAGCCTAACGTCTGTTCCGGGTAAGATGGTGGAAAGCCTCATCAAAGATAAAATCCTAAAACATGTAGAGGAACAAGTACTGCTAAAAGAAAGTCAGCATGGCTTCTGTAAGGGTAAGTCTTGCCTCACAAACCTTTTGGAATTCTTTGAAAAGGTCAAAAGGCACGTGGATGTGGGTGAACCTGTGGATTTCATATACCTGGATTTTCAGAAGGCATTTGACACGGTCCCCCACCAAAGACTGCTGAAGAAACTTCACAGTCAGGGAATAAGAGGGCAGGTCCTCTTATGGATCCAGAATTGGTTGAGGGCCAGGAAACAGAGAGTGGGGGTCAATGGGCAATTTTCAGAATGGAGAGAGGTGAAAAGCGGAGTGCCCCAGGGATCTGTCTTGGGGCCCATGCTTTTCAACTTATTCATAAATGACCTGGAGACAGGGATAAGCAGTGAGGTGGCCAAGTTTGCGGATGACACAAAACTTTTCCGGGTGGTGAAAACCAGAGACGACTGTGAAGAGCTCCAGAAGGATCTCTCCCAGTTGGGGGAATGGGCAGCCAAATGGCAGATGCGTTTCAACATAGACAAATGTAAAGTGATGCACGTTGGGGCAAAAAACCAAAACTTTACCTATAGGCTAATGGGTTCTGAGCTGTCTGTGACAGCTCAGGAGACCGATCTTGGGGTGCTGGTGGACAATTCAATGAAGGTATCGACCCAGTGTGCGTCAGCAATTAAGAAGGCCAATTCCATGCTTGGGGTCATTAAAAAAGGGGTTGAGAATAAAACAGCCAATATTATCATGCCATTGTACAAATCAATGGTAAGGCCACACCTGGAATATTGTGTCCAGTTCTGGTCGCCGCATCTCAAAAAGGACATAGTGGAGTTGGAAAAGGTGCAGAAGAGAGCGACAAAAATGATTACGGGGCTGGGGCACCTCCCTTATGAAGAAAGACTGCAGCGTTTGGGGCTCTTCAGTCTAGAAAAAAGGCACCTGAGGGGGGACATGATTGAGACATACAAAATTATGCATGGAAGGGATAAAGTCGATAGAGGGATGTTCTTTTCCCTCTCTCAAAACACCAGAACCAGGGGGCATCCACTAAAGCTGAGGGTTGGGAGAGTTAAAACAGATAAAAGGAAGTACTTTTTTACCCAGCGGGTAGTTAATCTGTGGAACTCCTTGCCACAGGAGGTGGTGATGGCATCTGGTCTTGATGCCTTTAAGAGGGGATTGGACAGATTTCTGGAGGAAAGGTCCATCATGGGCTATAGGCAATGATGGGTTGTGCAACCTCCTTACAAAGGTGGTGGGCTACTGGTACCGGGTGCAAGGGAGTGGCAACAGGATGTAAGCATCTTGTTGTCTCATGCCTCCCTGGGGCACCTGGTGGGCCGCTGTGAGATACAGGAAGCTGGACTAGATGGGCCTTTGGCCTGATCGAGCAGGGCTCTTCTTATGTTCTTATGTTCTTAATTTCACTTCTTAAATAAATACAGTACATTTGGCTTTCCTTAATATAACATTTCTCAGAGGTTTCACTTCCTTATTTTATTCTCAGAACAAGCCTGTGAGGTAGATTAGGCCAAGAGAGGGTGACTGGCTAAGAGCTTCATGGCTAAGAGGGGATTTGAACTCAAGTTTTCCTAGTCTGAAAGCCAAATCCAGTCCCCTACCGCATTTCACCATAAAGCCAATGGAGTTTGCACTGCATGCTATGGGATCACAAGCCAACATCCTTCATCATGATCACAAGGCCAAGATCCAGCCCCTCCAGGCTTCTCCCCACCCCTGCCCTCCCTGCCTTCAACAGGGAGGTGCCCCGAACCTCCTCCACTCCATCCTCTCTGCCAAATTACTGATACCAGTGCAGCCTCTGGAAGCTGCTGGTGCATGCCCTGTGCCTCTGGCTGATTGCAAACAGAAGCCCCAAATTGTTCAACAGTGTCCCAGTTTTTGCACTGCTGCAAAGGGCCTTGCAGTATAGAGCCCAGATACATTTGGGCCTGTCCTTTCAATTTCCTGCAATTCATTATCATCATGGCACGAGGCTCTGCAAGTTGCAGCCCAATCCTAACTAGCTTTTCAGGACCAACGCAGCCATGCCAAGGGAGTTTGTGCTGCATCCTGTTGTGGGGGGGTGGGGGGCTATCAGGGAGGTATCCTCAAGGTTAGGAGAGGTTTGTTCCCTTCATCTAATGTGGCTACATTATCATTGGAAAATTGGTTAAGATTGGACAGTATTCATCTTTTTGTGAGTCACTTTGAAACTACTTTTAGAGAAAAAAAGGTTCTTAAATCCTTAGTATCACAGAAATGCTTGTTTTACAGACACTATAGCACATCAAACTTTCATGCACATCAACTGAAAATAAAGTATATTTTTTATTCCACCTTAAATGTAATGTCCGACCCATGAAAAGAGGAGCAAAAATCTCTCAGAAACACATACCAGATGCACAAAAGCACCTCAGGGAAGAGTAAGCGCTATAGATAGAACGTTGAGAACATTCCTTCGCGATGCAGCTTTCATTTGTTTATGCAGTTTACACCTGCACTTTCTTGGCAGAACATTCAGTTACAATGACAGTGTGAAAAACTTCCCGAGTAATAAAGGTAGCCTTGTGGCTTGAGTCACCCATAGGAGCACCCTTCAGTTTTGGTCTTTAAAATAGATTGTGGAACTCTTATGAAGCAACATCTTTAAAGTCTCAAGGCAGAGGGTCATGTGCTTTCAGTAGCGCAGCCAATGGGGGTGGGGGAATGGTCCATGCTTGGGTGACATGCTCTGGATTTGTGATGGGCACATCACCTGAGCCTCCTCTGAGCAAAGGCCTGTGTTGCACAGGCAGCAGGTGGGCCTCTTTCTGTCCCCCACCCCAGGCTCCGTACTCCCTGGAAACAATTTGGTGGTGTGCATGATGAAGTCATTGCGTCACCGTTGAACCACTTCTGGGTGCCACACGTCGCTTCTGGTGAATACTGGGTGTCGCATTGTGCAGGGGATGACACCCATCCCAAATGGCGCCCACACTGGCAATGCCACTGTGTGCATTGGGTAGTGATTGGGCCTCCTATAAAGCTCTTTTGCAGTGAAGGAGTCAGGGAAATGTAACGTGAGCAAGACTGTGGAGGGGGGGGTGAAGCACCCATGTGCATTTGGACCATTGTGGAGCCAGCTTTGTACACATGCCCCTACAGACCTAAAATGTGGCAGGAACCTTTTTGAGATTTGGCAGGATGGCTCATCTTTTGACCCACCTGTCAAGCAAGACTCTGTGGCTCTGTCGGCAGATGCAAGACTGTATTGTTACCATTGCAGCTCTGCTTGCGACTCACAGAGTCCCGTCAAGGTCAGGCAGCATTGGCAGAACTGCCAGAAATGTCAGCAAAGAGCTGTCATGGCTAACATTGTTCATATTTAACAATGAATCATATTTTTTTTTCACTACTATCCCTCCTCCTTGAGGCAAGGAGGCCCTGAAGAGTTGGTGCAGTACAGACAAGACCTTTCTCGAAAAACAATATTCAAATCAGGTTGGCGGCACTGCTGACTGATTGACTTACTTACATGTAGCCCGAGTAGTCCCAACCAGTTGATGAATTTATCTTCCTGACAGGGCCACAGAGCAGTGAGGAGTAGTGCTATCCTTCAGGGGAAACTGATGCAGAGAGATAAATTGAATTGCCAATGGGTCCTCACAAAGCCTCTGATAGAGTCCTTCCTCAGTGGCACATACCCTTTTGTCAAGGACTGGAATTAAAAGTAGCTTAAAACTTAATCCAGTGTATTTGTTTGGTTCCCTCATGTCCTACTATTACAGGGGAGCATGGAAGAACAAGATCTCTATCTTCACTTTCTCATGCTCTTATGAGAAAAGAAAGGCAAATAGAGTAAACTGCTCTGAAATAAATTTTATAGGTGAGCTAAATACTCAGTTGTGTAATTAATTTGTTACCAATGCACAAGGCCTTCATGAAGTATTAACAGAAGATGAATTACTTTAATAGATTTTTTTGGGGGGGGGAATTGTTCTAAAAGGAAAAAAGTCCTTTTGAATTAAAAGTAATGCTTCCCATGATACTTTGAACCTCAAGTTTTGTTTTTGTTTTTTCCAGTGGTACTTTATGTAAAGGTTTAATTGTGCAATTAATACATTTATCTTGCCGGAGTGAGAGAAAAAGAATAGAATTTTATCATTAAACTGCATGTTTCATGAAAGAAATTTTGTGGCGAAAAGCCTCCAACAATTATTGAGCAGTAGTCAATGCATCGATCATTGCCAATTGTTGCCGTTACTGCCAATAAAATGCAGGGGTTGAAATATAGTAGTTAAAACGGCATTTGGCTAGAAATGAAGCTCTAGGCCTGGAAGACATACTGGCAGGAGGTTCAGAGAGGCCTAGTGAGAGACATGGGGCCTGCAGTTTAACAAGTGAGAAGGCTGAGGGGCCTACAGCTGTGCGGACCTCACAAAGAGCAGTTGTTCATGGCACTCCTTAAAAACATACATGACGATTTACAACTTCTTGTGTATGAACTTGTATATGAACTTCATATACAAACATCACCACAGCAGAATACAACCAGAATTTTCCTATGTTGAACCTGCTGGTTTGAAAACTAATAAGCCCACAAAGAACTGCAGTTAGATAGAGGTTGGGCTAATCGCCACCTACTGTGCTGGCAGTTGAAATACCATTTGAGGAGGAAAAGGCACTGCATGTCAGTAGTTCTCTACAGGCACAATTAAGTTATCCCTCTGCAGCTGACAGCTGCTTCGAGGGGCAATTTAAGTTGGGGAATCAGTTCAGGGGCACAGGATTAACCTCTCTCCATCTGTGCTGTCGTCCTGATTGAAACTGCCCCCATGCTGATGCTTTTTGAGAAAGAAGAAGGAAGTTGGCAGTTCCCACAACCGAACTCCCATGTCAGAGCCCATTTGACCTTAACGCTTAATGCTGCACGTTCATGGACACTTATTTGGTCATAAATATCACTGAACTTGCAATGTAGCTTGATGTTTAATTTATGTAAACAATTTACAGCGCAATCCCAATCTGTGCTGGAACAGGCAGGCAGGCTGGCTGGCCTGCTCTGTATCCAGCACAGGTAGGAAGGCCTCTGGAGCGTCCGTGGGGCAAACCAGAGTGCCAACTGCCCCAATGGGGCTGCGTGGGCCTGCGCTCACTATTTAGCAGGTGCACGTCTGAGCCATGGAGGTATTATATTATATTTCACTGGAGGAGCCATGACGTCACAGACTTGAAGCCATGGGTGTAAGCTCAGATCATTGCTGCGAAGGAGGATTGCCGCCGCGGCGTCACGAATCAAAATCTCCCTGCCCGTGTGGTAAAGTTAATCTCAACGTCTTTAAGCATGCCTGCGTGTTCTGCATACGGGTGCGCGAATCGCTGTACGAAAAATGGGATTACTTTGCACAGGTACTTAAAATCATTGTGATTCGTTGCTACAGAAAAATATTACTTCATAAAGTATGCAGCCCTTCACAAACTGAAGTAGATATGAAGAATAAAAATAAAAATAATAAAAATTCCCCCCTCCTTTTTTCCCCCTTCCCGTTTACACATTTTTTCCCGCCTTCCATTTTCTACTGTAATATTTTTGAAATTCTGAACATTAACAGAATTTGTTTTATGGGGGGGGGGTGAGTGTAGAAGTTTAAAAAAATACACTTAATAGCCTAGAAGTGAAAAAGAACTACTCTCCTATTGACAACTGCTTGTGTTATACATTGAGAGATTTTAATGTAATTTTCCTACATATTTATCTGATTTTTGCCCACCCTCCCCTTTTTTTCTTTCCTTCCCGTTCACACTTTATTTTTGGTTGTGTAGATTTCAAAAAATAAGCCTGTCAAAGCAGTGCAATCCGAGTTTACATGGGCAGCAAGCGGCATTTAGTCCGGTATGTTCAGTAATATAATTCTGTGGAATTAAACCTTGGAATTGCATATTAACTCATAATATGGTTACCACTGATGTTTGTCCACGATCACACGTTGTTATTTTTGTGAGTTTTTACTTCAGGAGTAAACAAATAAGTCCAAAACATCATGCGAAAACCCATTTGAAATAATTGGAATGAGGATTGTTTTGGGTGTATTTACGTCACCGCTAACCCCGCCCACTAGCTTCACTTTCTGCTCATTCAGATAACAAGAAGGGCCGGGGGTTGGTCTGAGCAGACTGCAGTGACCAAAATCAGGGCCGCACGGCCCGGGGACAAGGGTTTGGATCTGTCATAACTGCTAGATCTGGGCTGCACTCTCTCCCCAGCCCACCCACTCACAGGAATGCCCTCCACTGCCCCATTCCCTCCTGCCTTCTTCCCACCCAAAGAAGCCCCTGCACTGGCCAAACTCAGCCAGTGCCTTGGCTTTTTTACCGGGGCGTCTGAGCTGCGTACCTTATGTAGATCACAGAAAAAGACAGGTAGTCAATTGTAAAATGCCTTGTTTCCACACCTG
The DNA here is from genome assembly GCA_029204185.1 of Lerista edwardsae. NCBI lineage: Eukaryota > Metazoa > Chordata > Lepidosauria > Squamata > Scincidae > Lerista > Lerista edwardsae. The sequence goes on along the minus strand of JAJKFI010017191.1, from coordinate 3,936 downwards.
GGAGGTGCATGGTGTCAAATAAATAGCCTGGAATATTGTTGCCAGATCACTTTCCTCCCCAAGTCAGTTTCATCACACACAAGACACTGTGGGTCCAAAGTGGGGAGTACCACAGAGACAGAGGAAATCAGAAATCACCCCACTTCCTGGCCAGACCAGGCACACCTCTTCTTCCCACATGACCTGAGCAGCCAGTAGGGATCTGGCTGGCTCCATTTGTCACTTATTCCAATTTTCAGTTCCTCAGGCTGAGCAACTTGTCAGCCTAGCAATACAGATTCTGTCATCCTGCCTCTACTTGTCTCTTTCAGTACTTGGACCCCGGACTGCTCTGTAGTGTACTTCAATGTTAAGGTCTGATTGGGCAATTAATACATTTATCTCTCTGGAGTGAGGGAAAAAGAATAGTGCACTTTCTGTCTCTGGTTCTCCTGATTACTCAATATGACACTTGACTGCGTCTGAGCCCCGACTGTGCTTCCTGACGCTGGCCTGTTTGCACTACAATTGGGCCCCTGCACTACGGCATGAAGCAGTAACCTGCAATAGTTGGCTCAGCATGGTCTCAATTGAGCCAGCCAAACAATCGTAAGTTTAAAGCAATAGTTTCCTTCTGATGCTATTCTTCAATCAGAGATGCCATGTGTCAGCCCCCCCCCCCAAAAGGGGATCCTGCCTGCCAATGGGGCCCCTGCCAGTATAGGCTCTACTGGCTACATAAGGTTTTCTGGACTACATTCTCCTGGCTTGTCTCCTTCTTCCTTCTCTGTGCCTCAGAGCAAAGGCAGAGAGAAGGTTAACAGCATCCCCCTTCCCAGGACCTTCTCCAGCCTCTCAGGGCTCCAGAATTTCTTTCCCCTCCAGCCATCAGGCAGTGCTTTCTTAGCCCTGGCCCAGGCCTTATAGTGCCTTAGCTGCTCCCTCTGCCTTTTCCCAATTCCACCCTCCCCACCTGGTTGCCCTCTGGGTCCTATGCCTCCTCCACTGGGGGATGGGAAGGCTCCCGCAGATGCAGCATGGGCAGGTGAGCTGTGCTCAACTGGCTGATAGCCTATGCCCTGCCCAACTGGGGTCTTCCCAGCTCTTCCCAGCATGAACCGCCCTGGACAGTCTGCTCCCTGAGGCTGATAAGTCTGGCCGCAATCCTGATCTAATTAGACTGAATCAACACAACTCAAAGGTGTTTGTTTCCGGTAAGATTACAACCTAAATCTGATTGAACACCATAGGCTTATTTCTGAGTAAGGTAAATAAGGTATGGTAAAGAAGGTCTGAGTAAGGTAAACATTTTCTATAGTTTTTCAGGAACTGAAATTTGCACTATTAATACACACACCCCATTCTCAAGTGACTTTTGTTGGCTCTCAATAGCATCATCAGGAAGCCAAATGGATTGGCTACGTAATGTAGTGATGTAATCACATTTATGATGTGAGTGCTATGCAGCTGGGATCAATTATGTAATGATTCAGGAAGAAAGAAACAAAGCAGGAGACACAGAAGAAAACACTCCAAGGCAAAATAGCGGCAGAGAAAAAGGCATAATGACATATAACAGGATCAAAGAGGGTGAACATTCTCAAAAGGTTTTTTTTTTTCAGAAAATATTTCTGCACAACCCTAAGTGACTGTGCATGGCCAAAATGCTCACATGTGTCACACAGCTTCCTTGGCCAAATTTACCTTTTGACTGTCATTCTTATTCAGTGCTTATTCAGTGGTTGGCAATTTGAAACTCTGCAATAGGCTGCAGGCTCAAATCATATATTGGTGAGCTGCTTCTCTCTTCAGACAGTGACCCTCTCCTTTAAACACACACTCCAGCTTTGAGACTTCTTCACACATTCCTCATGAATGGAGACAATGTGATCACGATCTCGAGCTGAAAGGAAGTGACAGAAGATCTGTAAACACACTGGAGCTGACAAAACTTTGAAAGGCTGCATATAATTAAAATGAAGCTATAGAAGTCACGATGGGGAGGGGGACAGAGACCGAACAACATCCCACCCAAGAAAAGCTGGTAGAATTCTGATACTGACAAATTTACGGAAAAGGCTAAATTGTTTTTTGGCTGTGCTTTAAAAAGCTGCCGGTTGTTAAAAAGTAGAAGTTATACATGGTTGTTTTTCAAAATGTGTGAAACGCATTTGAATATTCACTGAACGGATACTGAAATTGGCAGTAGGCAAACCAGAGCAATTATTCTCTGTTTGCTGCAAATATCTGAGTGTTGGGCCCGATCCTACCCTACCTCCCACGTCTCTGTTGCAAATGGCACTGTAGAGTGCCTCCAACGCCGTCCTTAAGCCATTACTGCTGGTGCCGGGGCAGCGCTATGGTGACGCCAGCCACGTGTACCCTGGAGAGCGCATCGCTCACTAGCGAGAGATGAGTCTGCCGCTCACCAGTGATGTGGCCTTTCCAGGTGGGGTGGGAGGGTGTTCCGGCCGGGGGGTGGGGTGGAGAGGAGGTTGGACTAGTGACGACTCTCGCTGCCAATTCCCAACTTCCATGTAACTTCCAACTTCCAACTTCTGCGCTAGCTAAATGGCTGGTGCAGAAGAGGGTACACCACTTGATCGCCCTGAACCCTTATTGTGGGGAAAGGGGATAAATGTCCCCTTCCCCCATGGGGCCTCCCACAGCTGCCTGGCCGCCATGGGATGCAGCGGTAGCCACCTGGTTACCGCTGAGCTTCCAGGCAGTCAGGCAGCTTTGGATTGGGCTGCCTGTGTACTATAATGGTTAGATCAATGGTTCTCAAACTGTTTAGACCAGGACCCACTTTTTAGAATGGCATTTATGTCAGTACCCACAGGAAGTGATGTCATTAACCTAGGAATGATGTCATGGATGGACGTTACATCATCAAGCAGGAAGTACTATTATTGTAACATAATAAAATGACACTCCTGGAATGCAAACTGGCATTCTTGGACTGCAGCAATTGCACCACCATGAAACATGACAGAAAGCAAGAATAGGAAAAAAAATATTGTGTAAAAGCACTGAACTAAAAAGATTTCAATAAACCCTTGAAAATTAAAACTATTAACATGCACAAAAGGAATAGAGCAAAAGTAAGGTCTCCACCTTCCAAGATGGCTGCTCCCAGCTTTCTGCGACCCACCTGACATCAGGGCCTGACCCACAGTTTGAGAAACACTGGCCTAGATTATTGGATTTGGACATGGGGAAAGCCCCAACTTTTGATAAGTAACGATCTTGCAGCCTAACCTTCCATTATTTACCATAAAAGGGCTGTTTAAAAGCTCAACAGCAATGTCTTTGGAGGAAAGGCAGCATGCTAATGAAACAAATTAAAAAGTAGTTTGAATAGCTCTAATGTATGATATTAATAGTTACAGTGTGTACCCAGTGGCATTGCTAAGCTATGAGAATGACATCTGTGGAAAAAGCCATAGAGTGGAGTAGGAGCAAAGATTCCAAGAGAGCAACCTCACTAGGGTGCTAGGGGGGGTAAAGGGGTAGCTAATTTGTGTTGAAGGATTTTAAATTCACACACACACAAATATTTTGGACTTGGAGTAGGTCATACAATGATCTTTTGTAAATAACGGCATGTTATTAATTTGGAAAAAAGTGTACACATTTGCCGTATTATGGACCTGTTTACAACCTTGTTTGAAGAGCAATCAGCATAATTCTATCAATTAACAGAATTTTATCAATACAAAACGTTCATAAGAGCACTTTAAGGATTACAACAACCTCACTGCTGCTATACCATAACAGAGAGATTAATAGGTATTTATTCGGTGTGCTTTAAAAATAAATAAATAAGAGGAATTGTTTGCAATCAGGGACAAATAATATTGATGAATATTGTTATTTTTCCTAATACAGTGTGGTAACTGATGGAAAACTCTCTCTCTCTCTCTCTCTCTCTCTCTCTCTCTCTCTCTCTCTCTC
>JAJKFI010017190.1:4878-19121 GCA_029204185.1 Lerista edwardsae | reverse complement strand
GTGTGTGTGTGTGTGTGTGTGTGTGTGTGTGTGTGTGTGTGTGTGTGTGTGTGTGTGTGTGTGTGTGTGTTCAGCATAGGCTCCGGAATGTCTGGAGTGATGTGCACCAAACTTGGTACACGTATGCCTTACAGCCTGGCAACAAACACTGCGGGGGTACGACCCCCCCCCAGTGCCCCCAGGGGTGGGAGTGCGCCAGGGGTGCCACGTGAAAAGATCAAAAATGGCCGATCTTGGCGTCGAATCCATAGTTTCCGGGTTTGCCAAGACAAGCGGCTATGCTCCTGATGCCATTGGAGTCCGGGATCGGCCCCCATCGGTTTGGGGGGCGAGAAGGGGTGCAAAATAAAACATCCACCATGATCTGCTGGAACTCCTCGAGCAATTGACACCAAACCCGGTATGCGTATGCCTTGCGGTCTGGCGACAAACACTGCAGGGGTACGACCCCCCTAGCACCCCCAGGGGTGGGTGTGTGCAGGGGGTGCCACGTGAAAATGATTGAGAACCGCTGTTCTTGGTGTCGAATCCATAGTTTCCGGGGTCGCCGAGACGAGCGACCGACACTCCTGACACCGTTTGAATCCAAGTTCGGCCCCCATCGGCGTGGGGGGTGAGAAGGGGCGCAAAATAAAATGTCCGTGTGTGTGTGTGTGTGTATGTTCCAGCATAACTCTGGAATGCCTGGAGCAATTTACACCAAACCTGGTACACATATGCCTTACGATCTGGGAAAAATACTGTGGTTGACACCCCTAGCAACCCTAGTGGTGGGGGTGGGAAGGGGGTGCCTTTACATGGAAAACGCCCGATATTAGTGTTGAATCCATAGTTTTTGGGGTCGCTGAGTTGATTGGTGACAGTCCCGATGACATTTATGCCCAAGTTTAGTCAAATAGAACTCTGTAGAACCTTCTGGGAATTTTTAGAAATCATTATGCCCCAGTCTTGGATTCCACTCAGACATTTGCCATGTTACCAGGCATAGTCGATACCATAGTAGATGCCGATGAGGTTGTCAATTTCTCATCAGACTTCCTAAACTCACTTGATCCGGCTGGACTGCCATCTTTTACGTAAAGTGGGATCTCCAATTATTTTACTACGGAACCTCGACCCGCCAAAACTGTGCAACGGCCCAAGGCTGTGTGTCAAGAAGATGCTGGGTCATGTAATTGAAGCAACTATCTTAACAGGAAAGGGAGAGGGTGAAACAGTTTTTATCCCATGGATACCACTCATTCCGACAGATCTCCCTTTTAACTTTAAGAGATTGCAATTTCCAGTGAGACTTGCATTCTCGGTCATGATCAACAAGTCACAGGGGCACTCTATTACGTACTGCGGCGTGGATTTGAGATCGCCATATTTCTCCCACGGACAACTTTATGTTGCTTGCTCAAGCGTGGGTTCACCCAAGAATTTATTTATTCTTGCTCCTGGAGGTGAAACTAAAAATGTTGTTTATAATCAAGTTTTGCATTAAATTAATGTTGTAGTGAATTCGTAAAAGATTTTACTTTATACTTTTTATACTGCACTTATACTTTTAATGACCTGTAAATAAAATTACTTCAATTTGACACTATAGATAGAATTCATTCCTTTTCCTGTCTAATAGAAGCTTGGGATAATTTGTTACCCGGGCAACTCCAGGTAACTAAAGGCTAGTTATAATTATAAATTATAATCACTTAAAAAGTGTATTAGGTAGGTGGTATAAGTGGTCTAGAGTCAGCGGATGAAACCGGAGTAATTACCCATGGACTTCCCAATTAAATAATAAATAAAAACCAAAAACTGGGGTTGTTTTTTGCAAATTTTTTATAAAAAAAATGCTAAGCACGGAAAGCAGTGTTATATGCTTCTTTTTATTTTGTTATCACCATTTTCACCCATATCTAGTCATTTGTTTTGGACCACTTCCCTCGTGCCAGGCTTAATTTGAAACCAGAGCTGAAACTCAGAATTCAGCCTAGAAACCTCTGATATTTTGATAACTAGAGTTATCAGATACAAGCGCCTATCCCTTTAACCATTGCATAGAAGAGTGAATTTAGGCAGGTGCAGCTTTTGAAACCCTTCCATGATGAGCTGCACTTGCCCAAATTCCTTCTTCTATGCAATGGTTAAAGGAATTAAATAGGCACTCTGTCCCAGCTTATATGGTAACACTATTGAAAACGAAAGTGTTTTGGGCCATGTCTAGAATGTAATTTAGGTTTTTTAAAAAAATAGTTTGAATTATGCCCAGGAGAAGTGAGAAACAACACAGGCCTGGAAACCTTCTATCCTGATCGAGAGACTGTATGCACCCCAAAGCAAACATAATGTTTGAGTAGCTTGTGCAAGCTGCCTCATTCCCTTCAATGGAATGCTCAGCTTCACACCTCCCTTCGTGGGCATGGTGCGGAACTGAATGCAGTTGGGGGAATGGAAATGTCATCAGGTCTGCAGTGCAATGCCTGCTCTGAAGGCCTGACAATAGTGTTAAATGCGAGAATAGGAAATCCAGAATCCTTTCCTCTCTGTAGTTAAGAACAGCTGGTAAAAAGAAATGGCATAACATGAATGTATCAGCAAGCAATCCAAATCATATCAAATATCTTATTTTAAAGAACTTTAAATCAGGATCCCACGACTTAGGGCCAGCGGTGTTATGCTGCCGGAACGCTGGGCGGGACATCCGGGTGATTGACAGCCCGCCCGTCGCATTCCGGAGCGTTACGCTTTTTGCCTAACCAATTACGCCGCTTGCATACGTTACGCAAACGGCGTAATGCTGCGGAACACGACGGGCAGGCTGTCGATCACTGGATGTCGAGCATACCGGCAGCATAACACCGCTGCTTAGGACGTCGTCCAAGACTTGGAGTGTCCAAGCAAAGTATCAGAACAAGGTGCTTCACCATTTCAAACAATGGAACAAACAACTTATCCCCTTCCCCCCCCCCCCCCCCCCCCGGCAAAAAAAACAAGAGTAAACACTTTAGCTTCAGCTTTTGGGATTGTCATGCTTCACTCACGTCCAGAGTACACACACTGCCTGCTCCTATCCATCCCTAACAACCTTCCATGAGGCATGATAGTTCCTCTCCCACTTGCTTAGTTAGACCCCATTCCCTTCTCTCTCAGGCACTTCCCCCGAAACACTGTCTTAAAGCCTCCAAGGGCCTAAAAACCCTCAGCTCAAAACTAAAGGGGAAAACGGTGCATTAGAAAAACAGACCAGGGAGGAAAGAGAAGAGAACCAAGTCAAGTATTAAGTGCTCTCTAAGACTAGTGATACCTTTTAAAAGGCTTTGGAATTTCTTAATTAGATTGTAGGCCCTGGCCTACACTGATGCAAGCCACTAATTGAATTTTGCCTGCATAATGTCTGCCATTTTATCCTATTTGGTATGTTTCATTGCGTGCTCTCTCTGTGTGTGTGTGGTAGTGTGTGTGTGTGGCTTAGTGAAAGTATCCTATTTCATTAATGGCTTTATTTTGCTGGCACAGAAATTGCAACAGCCATTTTGACTCCTATATCATTAACACAGCATGGGGAGTAGAAGACTACTGGTAAATATGGAACTGTTGGGAGAGAAGTTGTTGGTCTCCTTACTGATGGAAGAAGCAGAAAAAACATGCTCACTATATCTATATTTTTTTTATTTCAAACAGGTTTTAGAGATGCATGAACCCCCTCGAGAAAAGGAGTCAGGGGGAAAGGAACGTACAATGCACAAAATCATCTGCAATTACTTTCTTTCATTGTGTGGCTTGTTAATCAGATGGTTTGGTAGCCACTGAACATAGAATGAAGAACCCATTTCAAGTGACCAATGTAACTGACCCCATGCTTGTTTTCTTTGGTTTTTCACAATACCTCAGCAAGATACTAAAATGGCTTATGTGTATCTTTGGAAAACTATGTATTACAGTAGCATTCCTCGGGTGGGGTGGGGGCTTAGTATTGCAGTGTTCCTATTTACCTTTGATATTATGGATAAGCACTTTGGCTTCAGTATTTGTTATTGCTAGAGCTGTTTGTTTCCTCTGAGTAAGATAGCATTATAGCTTAAGTCTTACTGAACACAAAGGGCTTACTTCTGGCAGCCCGATCCACACCAGCTGAAAGTCCCTTGTGCCAAGTCCCTTGTGCCAGCCTCTGGCTGTCGCAAATGTGTCCTCAAGTGTGTTTGCACCAGTTTTGGTTGCGGTAGGACAGCGCAAGGATGTGTGCTGGCCTCGCTACCCTGGCTCCCAGGCCCAGGGGCCCAAAGGTAAGGTTGGCTTTGCCAGGGCATACAGACAAATTGAGTAAACACACTGACAAAACCAAGTAACTTAGCAGAGAAACTTAGGTGGGCCATCTGGGTGCCCAACTGATTGCCAATTTCAGGTGGGTTGCTTAGCACCTAGAGCAGAAATAATTGAAATATGGGAAGATAGGGCACAGGAAAGGGCAGGCTGTGGTGTCACAATGACATCACTTCCGGCCATGACATCACTTCTGGTGGGTCCTGGACAGACTGTCATTCTAAAAAGTGGGTCCCAATGCTAAAAAGTTTGAGGACCACTGCTTCAGAGCATACAAGAACCTATAGTGATTTTCAACCTTTTTCACTTCACAGCACATTGGCAAGGCACTAACATGGCCAAGGCACACCATGAATTCATTGACAAGGCACACTGTGCTGCCAGGGGAGCTTACATCCCCCAATGGCCCTACTAATAAATGACCTTCTCCCACATATCTGAAGCACACCTGGAGCTCATTTGTGGCACACCAATGTGCCGTGGCACAGTGGTTGAAAATGGCTGATTGCGAAGTCCCCATAGAGTGCTTTCAGTTCAGAAGAATTCTCAGGGCCAAATCCTATCCAGCTTTCCAGGCCTCATATAGCCATGACAATGGAGCATGCGTTGCATTCTATGGTGGGAGGGTAGTTATCGAGGCCTCCTCAAAGTAACGGAACATTTGTTACCTTGCCTCAGAGCTGGAAAGCTGGATACTATTAGTATAGGCCCTCAGAGAAATACTGCTCCTGCAGAGTCAGCTACAGTTAGCTCTCATCATCCATTCAGCATAGATTGCAAGTCCTCACTGGGCACCTCAGATGATCTTCCAGAACCTTCTGAAAAGCACTTCTGTTTTTTTGGCTGTACCTTTCTGCAGATTCCATTATCCACAGAAATTGGTAGGGGGGCCACTTGGGAACAGAATGTCTGTATGTGCAAGGTACAGAATACGCAGTGAGAACCAACTGAGTGCAGATCATCTACAGTAAATACACAGAGGTTGGAGACATGATTAATAAACTCAGTCCCATTTTCCTCATCCACGTATTAATTATATACACATGTCACCTGCACAGGGCTTGTGAAGCCTCTTGTCACGTGGCTCCAATGTCACATGGCTCCAACCAAGCTATCCTAAGTCCACAAATCCTTTCACAGCTTGTACTGCAGTGGTTTGAAGAGAAGGAGGAAGCTTGCCCATGGGAGGCAGCTTCCTCGGTTGCATTATAAGCAGCTCTCCCCTGCTGTTTTCACCTGTGGATTGGGCTAAAAATCTTAAGAGTTTCTAACATTTCCAATCCAGATAATGAAAACTTTCACCTGAGATGTATCGATATACCATTGGCAAATAAGCACACTTATTTAAGAGCCAAAGCAGCTATTTAAGTGCCTAATACTATGCCCAGTTTGGAGATTTCACTTTGCTTCATAGGGTTTGTATCAATATTTTATTCAGTTTTATCCATGGAAGCTTTGTAATTCTCCCTCACCTTTTGCTTTGAGGTTCAAGTTCAAACAAAACATAGGCTCAAAGCAAAACTGCTGCGTTTCTCATCTAGTTTCTTCTGAAAACCTTGAGAAAATGCATAGCCCAACTCATGCAAAATCAAAAAGGAACCCAGTTTAAAGTCAATGTAATTAACAGCAGCAAAACAAAAGCTACCTCCTTTTTTCTTCCTGTACACATGTATTATTGAAAAGGACATTACATTATATAGTGGCGTTGTAGCTGCTTGGTGATATTTAGCAACTCAGATCCAAACTGGTTTTTGGCAGCTGATGTAGTAAGACAAAAGCTTCTGTCTGAACATGAGTGTTTTTCCTTTATCATTTTGTAAAAATATCCCATCAGTGCCGTTCCTATGGGGAAGGGCAAAAGGCTAAGTTTTTCAGGAGCCTGAGCTCCTGTGTAACGTGCCCCCCCCTCGCCTTCAGAGCCATTCATAGTTCAGAGAGCTGAGCCAGTGAATGGCTTTGGAGATGACAGAGAGGGGCCGCTTTACACAGGAGCTCAGGCTCCTGCAACGCTTAACATTTCCCCGTTCCTTGTAGGAATGCCACTGCAACCCATTCCCAAACTTAAGAAGAGCCATACTGCATCAGTCCCAGGGCCTATCTAATCCAGCTTCCTGGACCTCACAATGGCTCACCAGATGCCTCTGGGAGCACTCAAGACAACCCTTGCCACATTGCCATGCCTTTGAACATGCCATTCAGAGGTCGGCTCTTTCTAAAACTCGAAGGTTGTATGTAACCATCATGGCTAGTGCGGACTGGGTGTAAAGCAATGGCATAGCTAAAGCATCTGGCACCCAAGGATTTTAAAAATCCCCCATTTTAACACTCCTTGGGTGTAAGGTATTTTTTAAAAAGTGCCTTTCTGAGGCCTCCTCAGAGGCATTGGGCCACTTTTTCTTTTTTTTTGCCTCGGATCCGCTGTCAGGGGGCAAATTGTGGTACTTGAAGCAATGTACCCATCTCCCCCCTTAGCTATGCCACTAGTGTAAAGACAGAAAGCATAAAGCAGTGGCTCCCAAACTGTGGGTCAGGACCCACCAGTGGGTTGCAAGCCAATTTCAGGTGGGTCGCGAAATACCTAGGACAGCCATATTGAAAGCCGTATGGGAAAATGAGAGGCTGGAAACGAGGAGGACAATATGGTTGTTTTGCTTGTGTCAAGGTTGTGAACAGCCTTTTTCATTCTGACTCACTTTGCTATTGGAAAATGGCTGAGAAATAACCCAACTTATTGCTGCATTCTCAGGAAAGCAGCAGGCTCTGGCATCACAATGATGGTACGTCCAACCATGACATCACTTCCTGTGGGTCCTGGACAGATGGTCATTCTAAAAAGTGGGTCCCAGTACTAAAAGGTTGAGAACCACTAGCATAAAGACTTGGTGTAAAGATGTTGAGCTCATTGAGTGTTGTGTGCAGCAGACCTGAAGCTTGGCGTGTCTTGTTTTCAAAATCACTTCTTGTTTTTCATTCCTGTACCCCAATATTTCCCAGAACGTACTTTGCCCCCTGATCTTTTCTTTCCACCCAATCTACTGCTACTAAAGCACCTCAAACTGCAGAAGCAGCATGAGCTTTGTAATTCCTTTTGACAAGCCTCACTGATTCCAGTACAACATGATCATTAACTGCATGTAATATCTGCTAATCCAGTTGGGATGGATTGCTCGGAGTGCCTGGGGAGGTGAAGCCCTGACGGTGTACAAGCGCAGCCGGGTCCCACGTCCTCCTTCCCTCTAAGAAACTACCCACTGCAGGTTACAAGGCCGTGACATCATTAATTCTGTCTGACTGCTTTAAAGGAAATTAATACTCCGCTTGCTTTCACAGCCCTTTCATTTAAAGCAGGAATAAGGGCAAAACATTTAGCCTAAGAATGCAAGACTTAACTACCCAGATTCTTCAGCAGTCCTTGTTAGGGCTTTGTGGCTGTTGTTCTTTTGAAACAGCAGAGCCAAGACCAGCCCATTTACGTCAACTATAGAATCAATTATGCAGAACGCGGCAAGTGTCCTCCTCATTTGGAATGCACTTGCATAACAGTGGTATCGATTGTCATCCGATGGGCACATCCATAAACAAGAGCCTCTTGGTATAATCAGATTTGACCCTTTGTGCACTACAGTAGAAGATAAGCCCCAGCATTGTGTCTTGTTTAGTAGTGATTGCGGGGGGTTTTCTGTATCTTTTTAGACTGCCAGCCTTTTGGGGACAGGGAGCTATTTGGTTATTTGACTTTGGGTGCAATCCTAACCAACTTTCCAGCACTGGGGCATGTTTTGCATCCTGCCGTGGAAAAGCAGTCACGGAGTCCTCCTCAACGTAAGGGAATGTTTGTTCCCTCACCTTGGAGCTGCATTGCCCTTGCCCCAGTGCTGGAAAGGTGGCTTAGGATTGTGCTCTTTGTCTATATGCTTTTTTGTTGAAAATCAGTGTCTTCTTCTCCTCCTCATCATCATCGTCATTGCTGCCCACAAGAACTTCAACAAGTGTTTTATAAATAAAGTCAGCTCTTTCAGTATGTAACAATCTTTGCACACCTTACTTAACTGATCAGAGGCACAGTTAAGCATTTGTAGCATTTCATGTTAATATCTGCTAAACACAGAGAAAACTGGTTATTAGCTTGGTTGTTATCTGCATTGTGTATGCATTAATCACTGAGGATTGATGGGAAAATATGAGGTCTTACCCTATCGTAGTTGCCCTCCATAAAGGATGACTTCTTGCTCTGATGCTTTATAGGGGTTCCTTAACAATGCCTCGTCCCACAGATCGGCCACATAACAGTAGATTTACCTTTGTAACCTATTTTTGTAAGAGTGAACAAAAAATCTGTAACTAACTACAGAGTGTTTGTGCTAATTAGTTAAGTCACCATGTTAATACTGTCAATAAGCATAGGTACTGAGTGGATAAGTATGTATCATGCTGCCCCCTACTGCATGGACACGTGCAATGCACCATGGTATTGCTAATTGGCCTTAACAACAGTACAGAGATTAAACATTGTATAATGTTCCATGCTTAATTGACACCATCTTTTAGCATCTTTCTTCTGGAAAGTTTGCACACATCTTTTTATTGAGCAGTATAATGTCGTACGTTGCAGATAATCGTGCTTGTCTGAATATTTTTTTTCAACAAAGGTCCATTTTACACACGCACACACACTTACACACACTGTAATTTCATAGATTGGTGAAAGCAACACATTTGCTCTTCATACATATACATGCCACCTCTGTATGTTTCTTCATGGTTATGCTGGGCATATAGTATCACATGCAGGGCTAGTCTAAGACCTTCTGGAATCTGAGATGGTGTGTCAAATGCTGCCCTCTTATCTGGTGATATGCCAGCATCTGCTCTTGCCTACCAATTTCCTGTCCACACCTGCTTTGTTCCCCTCTTCCTTTCCTATCCGTGGAATGGAAAAAGGATCAGAGGAGGTAAGTGGAGCCTTTCCTTCTTTGTCACACTCATCTGTTGTTCAGGGTGTCCTACTTCTGGTTATGGAAGCACCACAGTTACCATGACGAATGGCCCATCATATCAACTTTGAAAATCGCACTGCTTTGAGGGTAGGAAAAGTGGCATCAACACCTTATGAATAAAGGGCCCAATCCTATCTAACATTCCAGAGCTGACACAGCTGCAGTGCAGCCCTGAGGTAAGCGAAGAAACATTCCCTTAGCTTGAGGAGGCCTCCATGACTTCCCCATCACCACAAAATGTAACACACTTCCATTAGGACGGCTACACCAGGGCTGGAATATTAGATAGGATTTGGGTCTAACTAAACGTGTGACAATAAATGCAATAAGCTAATTATGAGTCCTTTGAAAAAAAGTCTTGCATGCAGCACTGCTTTGTGTCTATGTTGATTTTCTCTTTCAGAACTCAATCCTAACCTGCAGTTCGGCCAGCAAAGTTTGGCAGGCACAAGGGACACTGTAAAGTTTGTTTGGGCCACTCTTGGAGTCAGGGAGGCCAGCACACAGACATGCACCATCCACCCTGTCTCAGAGAATGGTCCAAACATGCTTTACGGTGGGCCTTGTGCAGACCAAACTTTGCTGGCCTAACTCCAGGTTAGAACTGCACCCTTAATCTCTGTAAAGACGGGAGTTTTGGGGTGAGATAGAAAAAAATTGACACCTGGCGTGTCCTGGCATTGCAGGAAAAAAAAAAGTGAAGTGGTAATTTCTGGAAGGAGAAGTGAAAAGTGGGTGATTAGTGTTTGGGTCTCACCTCTGACTTTGGATCTTGGCTAGCCAAATTCCTCTGGTCTTATTTAGGGTCCATTTGGCTAAAGCTCCTCCTCCATTTGCAATAATGGCTTGGACCCTAAATGTCCAGAGAAGTCTCATGCTGGAAGAGCACAAAGTGCCGGAGAAAATGCTTTCCAGAGGAATTTGGCTGGTCACACTCACAAATGGTGCAAACCCAATTGCTTTGGGTTGTTGGAGCTGAAGAAAAGGGAGTGGCAGTGGCCTGGCAAGGGGGAGTGGAACTTGCGACATCCATACTCTAATCACATTCTAGCTGCCTTCTGATAGTGTGTGTGGGGTGGGGTGGGGTGGGGGAGGGTGCTTCTAAAAGCAAACTGTTGCAGGTGCCAAACACCGGCCACTGGAAACCAGAGCTTCATGCAGGATCAGGGTCCCAAACAATGGAAATTCAGCATTCAGAACAAGCTGGCACAAAACCTCTAACCCAGTGCTTCTCAAACTGTGGGTCAGGACCCAGTTGGTGGTTTGTTATCTGATGTCAGGTGGGTCAAGGAAAGCTGGGAGCAGCTATCTAGGAAGCTACAGACCTTATTCTTGCTATATTCTTGCTATATTTCTTTTATGAGTGTTAACATTTTCAAGTGAGTTTTTTTAAAAAACAAATTTTTAGTTCAGTGCTTTTACATATTTTGTTCTAATATAATCTTGCTTTCTGTCAGGTATGTTTCATGGTTGTGCAATTGCAGCATTGAGCAATGCTCAATTAGCTTTGAGGAGTGCTAATTTGCATTCAAGGAGTGACGTTTTATTATGTCACAATGACAGTGATGTCACTTCCTGCTTGTTAATGTCACTTCCAGTTATGATAGGTTAATGACATCACTTCCTGTGGGTCCTAAAATGAGTGCCATTCTAAAAAGTGGGTTCCGGTCTAAAATGTTTGAGAACCACTGCTATAACCAGATAAATGAAATGTGCATCCAAAAGCAATAATAGGAAAACTCAAAATCTGAGCAGGGAAGCAAAGTAAGGAATAGTGCTAAAGCGACTGTTGACCACCTTGTCAGTAGCCTCTTCCCACATCTGCATAAAGGGCTACTGGGGGCTTGAACCAGACAAGGCACTAAGGTATCGTGCCATGATGCCTGTCCCAGCTCAGGTCTACCTGGAAATGAGTCATGATGTCTGGTGGGTCTTGCCTAGTGAAACTCGTTTTCTCTTCATCTTGGCCTTCCTTGGCCATTTGTTTTGCACATTCAGCATGTGCCCATCTGCTTCATCCAGGTTGTTTAGTGGCAGGGAGCATATGGCTCAAAGCATCTAACTCTGATTTCTTGCCACACCTTCAGTTATGCTGCCATATGCTCCATCATTATAGCATAATTGCAAAGACTTTGCACAAGAAATACTACCAAGCAGCTCATATGCCAAAGCAGTTTGCTTCATTGTAAACATGGCAAGCAAAAAAATAAAATGAAATACAGCTCTCCCTGATACCATACAGGCAGATGATTTGCTCACTTCCACTTTGCAACGATTTGCCAGCAGAGAAGAAACCAAGAATCTGGATCACTTAGAATTAAACCATCTGTGTAGAGCCTGGAGTAACAAGAGCCCAAGAGCAATACAAACAGGGCTGGGGAAGGACCTGAAATCTTCACTTGGAAGTCCTGCTGCTTTTCACATTCTAATATGTTCAATGTGCTTATTTACTAATCCCACTGCTGATAAAATGGTAAAGCTAACAGGGGTGGGGGGTAGTGGTAGTGTTTTGTCAATGTTGATGCCAGCATCTCACTATCAAGCTCAGATGTAAATGTGCAGCAATTGCAGGTAATCAGTTGGATGTTGGCCCCCATGATCTGTTGTACTGCAGGCATATGACAGCATATCCAAAAAATCTATTATAAGAGCATTTGGGTGCTGTACGAACATGCACCATTTGTGTTATTTATGGTGATAATGTTGGCGTTTCCCCCCACTCTACCCCACCCCATCTTAATTCACGTTCAGGCTCCATTAGATTTGGGGAGTGGGAAGAGGTTAGATATGTAAGTGGGATGTGGTGGCACAGCGAGTTAATCCGCTGTTGCTGGGCTTTCAACCGCAAGGTTGGGAGTTTGAGACTGCGTGACGGAGTGAGCTCCCGTTGCTTGTCCCAGCTCCTGCCAACCTAGCAATTCAAAAGCACCTAAAAAATGCAAGTAGATAAATAGGGACCACTTCGGTGGGAAGGAAACGGCGTTCCGTGCGCTATGGCGTAGAGTCATGCTGGCCACATGATCAGACAAAAACGCCAGCTCTACAGGCTTTGAAATGGAGATGAGCACCGCCCCCTACAGTCAGTCACAACTAGACCATTCCGTCGTGGGGAAACCTTTACCTTTACCTTTAAGAGGTTAGATGTTGAATGACTGTTAAGTAGCAGCTTACAAGGCAACAAAGATAAATAAATAAAATAATTTCAACCTGCTACAAATGTAAGAAATAGTATCTGTTCACTACCAAAAGAGACTAACAATTGTAAGCACAAGCATAGATGTGTCTACTCAGAAGTATATCCAGTAATGGCATCTAAATGATTTAGCAACAGGTACTCACTTTTGATTGGCACTTGTGTTAGGGCCCACCCACCGGAAGTGAGGTCATAGCCGGAACCCAAGAACCGCCCCCAGGAACCACCGCGCCTCCTCGGTAGGTCGTGCGGCAGCCCGGGAGAAGGCCCGGGAGTCCTGGGCCTTCCCCAGGGCCGCCGCATGGGCTACCAATTACCCCCCAGGAACCACCTTGCCGCCTCAGGAGGGAGCCCCAGGCAGCCTACCTGCTCACGCTGCTGCTGCCGTCAGTCTCCCTCGCTCTGCTGCCTGCCAGCCTGCCTGCCTGGCTGGCTCTGAGAACGTGCAGGCAACTCAAATGTGCAGGCAATTGAAACGTTGCAGGGGGCGGAGCGGAGCGCCGACCGAGTCAACGAGTGGGCGCGGGAATGGGCGGGGCCAGCCCTAATCCTAGGAACAGGTACTCGCGTACCCCTGCGTACCCACTACATGATATGTCTGAGTATATCCCATTGTTCAATGGAGCTTACTTCCAGGAAAGGATGTACAGGATTGCAGCCAATGTAACAGAGCAAACACCCAATAGTATGCTGCCTTTCCCATGGCTTTGCTTATGCAAAGATTGCTATAGGTTACCTAGCAATCCCTCCCCTCCCCCCAAGCATTATTATATGCTACTATCTAAAAACCACAAGAGCAAATGCAGCCATTATCTGCAATAGTGTTCCAAAACACTAGGTGTTACAGGAGCCTGAGCTGTGTAAAGTACTGTGTAAAGTGCTCTCTCCCCCTCGCCTTCAGGGCCATTCGCAGCTCAGAGGCTTTGCTCCCCAAGCCATGAATGGCTTTGGAGGCGAGGGGCTGTGTTACGCAGGAGCCCAGGCTCCTGCAACACTTAGCGTTTTGTACCCCCTGTAGGGACATCACAGATTTTCTGCCCTTATCCCTTCCCAAGCTACCCATAATTATGCGTCCTGCAGAAATTCACACGGTCCATGATTCAACTTCCAACTGAAACTCATACTTTCATAATCCAGAAGGCAATTGCTGGTGCACTTGCTTACCTTTAGATGATTTGTCGATGTTTATTGCTCTTTCAGCAATTTACAATCTTCAACCTCACAACCACCCTGCAAGCTGAAGAACTGACAGGCAACTAAAGCACAGCAATATTGTGAATGAAAGCATATCTCTATGTTAGAGAATTTGCAAATACCCACCATGGTACGTGCTGATTGGTTCCCGATCATGCTGCAGGGGGTGGGGCTTAACTCTTCCCCCGGGGTCACTTTTCTGAGGAAAATCCTGCTATTTATCTCAGTAAAACATACAGGCCTCCGACGATAAGACTATATAGAACTAAGAGCATGCTGACCACCCCACCCCAGTCTTTGCAAACACAGTTCCTGCATATTCTGTACTGTACAACCTGCCTATCATAATGATGGGCATTTTGCTAGTCCTAATGATTATCTGAAAAATGTACATATCCTGCATTTCCAGCCTTGTGGGAGCTCCATTCTCCAGCAATGAGCTCCAGCAGCCAAATGTGCAATATGTGATAGCATGCTGTCTCTTTTTTTGCTCTCATTTGGGAAACTTTGTTGTTGTTGTTGTTGTTCAGTCGCTAAGTCGTGTCCGACTCTTC
>JAJKFI010017189.1:4878-19123 GCA_029204185.1 Lerista edwardsae | reverse complement strand
GTGTGTGTGTGTGTGTGTGTGTGTGTGTGTGTGTGTGTGTGTGTGTGTGTGTGTGTGTGTGTGTGTGTGTTCAGCATAGGCTCCGGAATGTCTGGAGTGATGTGCACCAAACTTGGTACACGTATGCCTTACAGCCTGGCAACAAACACTGCGGGGGTACGACCCCCCCCCAGTGCCCCCAGGGGTGGGAGTGCGCCAGGGGTGCCACGTGAAAAGATCAAAAATGGCCGATCTTGGCGTCGAATCCATAGTTTCCGGGTTTGCCAAGACAAGCGGCTATGCTCCTGATGCCATTGGAGTCCGGGATCGGCCCCCATCGGTTTGGGGGGGCGAGAAGGGGTGCAAAATAAAACATCCACCATGATCTGCTGGAACTCCTCGAGCAATTGACACCAAACCCGGTATGCGTATGCCTTGCGGTCTGGCGACAAACACTGCAGGGGTACGACCCCCCTAGCACCCCCAGGGGTGGGTGTGTGCAGGGGGTGCCACGTGAAAATGATTGAGAACCGCTGTTCTTGGTGTCGAATCCATAGTTTCCGGGGTCGCCGAGACGAGCGACCGACACTCCTGACACCGTTTGAATCCAAGTTCGGCCCCCATCGGCGTGGGGGGTGAGAAGGGGCGCAAAATAAAATGTCCGTGTGTGTGTGTGTGTATGTTCCAGCATAACTCTGGAATGCCTGGAGCAATTTACACCAAACCTGGTACACATATGCCTTACGATCTGGGAAAAATACTGTGGTTGACACCCCTAGCAACCCTAGTGGTGGGGGTGGGAAGGGGGTGCCTTTACATGGAAAACGCCCGATATTAGTGTTGAATCCATAGTTTTTGGGGTCGCTGAGTTGATTGGTGACAGTCCCGATGACATTTATGCCCAAGTTTAGTCAAATAGAACTCTGTAGAACCTTCTGGGAATTTTTAGAAATCATTATGCCCCAGTCTTGGATTCCACTCAGACATTTGCCATGTTACCAGGCATAGTCGA
The DNA here is from genome assembly GCA_029204185.1 of Lerista edwardsae. Lineage (NCBI taxonomy): Eukaryota > Metazoa > Chordata > Lepidosauria > Squamata > Scincidae > Lerista > Lerista edwardsae. The sequence goes on along the minus strand of JAJKFI010017189.1, from coordinate 18,132 downwards.
TACCATAGTAGATGCCGATGAGGTTGTCAATTTCTCATCAGACTTCCTAAACTCACTTGATCCGGCTGGACTGCCATCTTTTACGTAAAGTGGGATCTCCAATTATTTTACTACGGAACCTCGACCCGCCAAAACTGTGCAACGGCCCAAGGCTGTGTGTCAAGAAGATGCTGGGTCATGTAATTGAAGCAACTATCTTAACAGGAAAGGGAGAGGGTGAAACAGTTTTTATCCCATGGATACCACTCATTCCGACAGATCTCCCTTTTAACTTTAAGAGATTGCAATTTCCAGTGAGACTTGCATTCTCGGTCATGATCAACAAGTCACAGGGGCACTCTATTACGTACTGCGGCGTGGATTTGAGATCGCCATATTTCTCCCACGGACAACTTTATGTTGCTTGCTCAAGCGTGGGTTCACCCAAGAATTTATTTATTCTTGCTCCTGGAGGTGAAACTAAAAATGTTGTTTATAATCAAGTTTTGCATTAAATTAATGTTGTAGTGAATTCGTAAAAGATTTTACTTTATACTTTTTATACTGCACTTATACTTTTAATGACCTGTAAATAAAATTACTTCAATTTGACACTATAGATAGAATTCATTCCTTTTCCTGTCTAATAGAAGCTTGGGATAATTTGTTACCCGGGCAACTCCAGGTAACTAAAGGCTAGTTATAATTATAAATTATAATCACTTAAAAAGTGTATTAGGTAGGTGGTATAAGTGGTCTAGAGTCAGCGGATGAAACCGGAGTAATTACCCATGGACTTCCCAATTAAATAATAAATAAAAACCAAAAACTGGGGTTGTTTTTTGCAAATTTTTTATAAAAAAAATGCTAAGCACGGAAAGCAGTGTTATATGCTTCTTTTTATTTTGTTATCACCATTTTCACCCATATCTAGTCATTTGTTTTGGACCACTTCCCTCGTGCCAGGCTTAATTTGAAACCAGAGCTGAAACTCAGAATTCAGCCTAGAAACCTCTGATATTTTGATAACTAGAGTTATCAGATACAAGCGCCTATCCCTTTAACCATTGCATAGAAGAGTGAATTTAGGCAGGTGCAGCTTTTGAAACCCTTCCATGATGAGCTGCACTTGCCCAAATTCCTTCTTCTATGCAATGGTTAAAGGAATTAAATAGGCACTCTGTCCCAGCTTATATGGTAACACTATTGAAAACGAAAGTGTTTTGGGCCATGTCTAGAATGTAATTTAGGTTTTTTAAAAAAATAGTTTGAATTATGCCCAGGAGAAGTGAGAAACAACACAGGCCTGGAAACCTTCTATCCTGATCGAGAGACTGTATGCACCCCAAAGCAAACATAATGTTTGAGTAGCTTGTGCAAGCTGCCTCATTCCCTTCAATGGAATGCTCAGCTTCACACCTCCCTTCGTGGGCATGGTGCGGAACTGAATGCAGTTGGGGGAATGGAAATGTCATCAGGTCTGCAGTGCAATGCCTGCTCTGAAGGCCTGACAATAGTGTTAAATGCGAGAATAGGAAATCCAGAATCCTTTCCTCTCTGTAGTTAAGAACAGCTGGTAAAAAGAAATGGCATAACATGAATGTATCAGCAAGCAATCCAAATCATATCAAATATCTTATTTTAAAGAACTTTAAATCAGGATCCCACGACTTAGGGCCAGCGGTGTTATGCTGCCGGAACGCTGGGCGGGACATCCGGGTGATTGACAGCCCGCCCGTCGCATTCCGGAGCGTTACGCTTTTTGCCTAACCAATTACGCCGCTTGCATACGTTACGCAAACGGCGTAATGCTGCGGAACACGACGGGCAGGCTGTCGATCACTGGATGTCGAGCATACCGGCAGCATAACACCGCTGCTTAGGACGTCGTCCAAGACTTGGAGTGTCCAAGCAAAGTATCAGAACAAGGTGCTTCACCATTTCAAACAATGGAACAAACAACTTATCCCCTTCCCCCCCCCCCCCCCCCCCCGGCAAAAAAAACAAGAGTAAACACTTTAGCTTCAGCTTTTGGGATTGTCATGCTTCACTCACGTCCAGAGTACACACACTGCCTGCTCCTATCCATCCCTAACAACCTTCCATGAGGCATGATAGTTCCTCTCCCACTTGCTTAGTTAGACCCCATTCCCTTCTCTCTCAGGCACTTCCCCCGAAACACTGTCTTAAAGCCTCCAAGGGCCTAAAAACCCTCAGCTCAAAACTAAAGGGGAAAACGGTGCATTAGAAAAACAGACCAGGGAGGAAAGAGAAGAGAACCAAGTCAAGTATTAAGTGCTCTCTAAGACTAGTGATACCTTTTAAAAGGCTTTGGAATTTCTTAATTAGATTGTAGGCCCTGGCCTACACTGATGCAAGCCACTAATTGAATTTTGCCTGCATAATGTCTGCCATTTTATCCTATTTGGTATGTTTCATTGCGTGCTCTCTCTGTGTGTGTGTGGTAGTGTGTGTGTGTGGCTTAGTGAAAGTATCCTATTTCATTAATGGCTTTATTTTGCTGGCACAGAAATTGCAACAGCCATTTTGACTCCTATATCATTAACACAGCATGGGGAGTAGAAGACTACTGGTAAATATGGAACTGTTGGGAGAGAAGTTGTTGGTCTCCTTACTGATGGAAGAAGCAGAAAAAACATGCTCACTATATCTATATTTTTTTTATTTCAAACAGGTTTTAGAGATGCATGAACCCCCTCGAGAAAAGGAGTCAGGGGGAAAGGAACGTACAATGCACAAAATCATCTGCAATTACTTTCTTTCATTGTGTGGCTTGTTAATCAGATGGTTTGGTAGCCACTGAACATAGAATGAAGAACCCATTTCAAGTGACCAATGTAACTGACCCCATGCTTGTTTTCTTTGGTTTTTCACAATACCTCAGCAAGATACTAAAATGGCTTATGTGTATCTTTGGAAAACTATGTATTACAGTAGCATTCCTCGGGTGGGGTGGGGGCTTAGTATTGCAGTGTTCCTATTTACCTTTGATATTATGGATAAGCACTTTGGCTTCAGTATTTGTTATTGCTAGAGCTGTTTGTTTCCTCTGAGTAAGATAGCATTATAGCTTAAGTCTTACTGAACACAAAGGGCTTACTTCTGGCAGCCCGATCCACACCAGCTGAAAGTCCCTTGTGCCAAGTCCCTTGTGCCAGCCTCTGGCTGTCGCAAATGTGTCCTCAAGTGTGTTTGCACCAGTTTTGGTTGCGGTAGGACAGCGCAAGGATGTGTGCTGGCCTCGCTACCCTGGCTCCCAGGCCCAGGGGCCCAAAGGTAAGGTTGGCTTTGCCAGGGCATACAGACAAATTGAGTAAACACACTGACAAAACCAAGTAACTTAGCAGAGAAACTTAGGTGGGCCATCTGGGTGCCCAACTGATTGCCAATTTCAGGTGGGTTGCTTAGCACCTAGAGCAGAAATAATTGAAATATGGGAAGATAGGGCACAGGAAAGGGCAGGCTGTGGTGTCACAATGACATCACTTCCGGCCATGACATCACTTCTGGTGGGTCCTGGACAGACTGTCATTCTAAAAAGTGGGTCCCAATGCTAAAAAGTTTGAGGACCACTGCTTCAGAGCATACAAGAACCTATAGTGATTTTCAACCTTTTTCACTTCACAGCACATTGGCAAGGCACTAACATGGCCAAGGCACACCATGAATTCATTGACAAGGCACACTGTGCTGCCAGGGGAGCTTACATCCCCCAATGGCCCTACTAATAAATGACCTTCTCCCACATATCTGAAGCACACCTGGAGCTCATTTGTGGCACACCAATGTGCCGTGGCACAGTGGTTGAAAATGGCTGATTGCGAAGTCCCCATAGAGTGCTTTCAGTTCAGAAGAATTCTCAGGGCCAAATCCTATCCAGCTTTCCAGGCCTCATATAGCCATGACAATGGAGCATGCGTTGCATTCTATGGTGGGAGGGTAGTTATCGAGGCCTCCTCAAAGTAACGGAACATTTGTTACCTTGCCTCAGAGCTGGAAAGCTGGATACTATTAGTATAGGCCCTCAGAGAAATACTGCTCCTGCAGAGTCAGCTACAGTTAGCTCTCATCATCCATTCAGCATAGATTGCAAGTCCTCACTGGGCACCTCAGATGATCTTCCAGAACCTTCTGAAAAGCACTTCTGTTTTTTTTGGCTGTACCTTTCTGCAGATTCCATTATCCACAGAAATTGGTAGGGGGGCCACTTGGGAACAGAATGTCTGTATGTGCAAGGTACAGAATACGCAGTGAGAACCAACTGAGTGCAGATCATCTACAGTAAATACACAGAGGTTGGAGACATGATTAATAAACTCAGTCCCATTTTCCTCATCCACGTATTAATTATATACACATGTCACCTGCACAGGGCTTGTGAAGCCTCTTGTCACGTGGCTCCAATGTCACATGGCTCCAACCAAGCTATCCTAAGTCCACAAATCCTTTCACAGCTTGTACTGCAGTGGTTTGAAGAGAAGGAGGAAGCTTGCCCATGGGAGGCAGCTTCCTCGGTTGCATTATAAGCAGCTCTCCCCTGCTGTTTTCACCTGTGGATTGGGCTAAAAATCTTAAGAGTTTCTAACATTTCCAATCCAGATAATGAAAACTTTCACCTGAGATGTATCGATATACCATTGGCAAATAAGCACACTTATTTAAGAGCCAAAGCAGCTATTTAAGTGCCTAATACTATGCCCAGTTTGGAGATTTCACTTTGCTTCATAGGGTTTGTATCAATATTTTATTCAGTTTTATCCATGGAAGCTTTGTAATTCTCCCTCACCTTTTGCTTTGAGGTTCAAGTTCAAACAAAACATAGGCTCAAAGCAAAACTGCTGCGTTTCTCATCTAGTTTCTTCTGAAAACCTTGAGAAAATGCATAGCCCAACTCATGCAAAATCAAAAAGGAACCCAGTTTAAAGTCAATGTAATTAACAGCAGCAAAACAAAAGCTACCTCCTTTTTTCTTCCTGTACACATGTATTATTGAAAAGGACATTACATTATATAGTGGCGTTGTAGCTGCTTGGTGATATTTAGCAACTCAGATCCAAACTGGTTTTTGGCAGCTGATGTAGTAAGACAAAAGCTTCTGTCTGAACATGAGTGTTTTTCCTTTATCATTTTGTAAAAATATCCCATCAGTGCCGTTCCTATGGGGAAGGGCAAAAGGCTAAGTTTTTCAGGAGCCTGAGCTCCTGTGTAACGTGCCCCCCCCCTCGCCTTCAGAGCCATTCATAGTTCAGAGAGCTGAGCCAGTGAATGGCTTTGGAGATGACAGAGAGGGGCCGCTTTACACAGGAGCTCAGGCTCCTGCAACGCTTAACATTTCCCCGTTCCTTGTAGGAATGCCACTGCAACCCATTCCCAAACTTAAGAAGAGCCATACTGCATCAGTCCCAGGGCCTATCTAATCCAGCTTCCTGGACCTCACAATGGCTCACCAGATGCCTCTGGGAGCACTCAAGACAACCCTTGCCACATTGCCATGCCTTTGAACATGCCATTCAGAGGTCGGCTCTTTCTAAAACTCGAAGGTTGTATGTAACCATCATGGCTAGTGCGGACTGGGTGTAAAGCAATGGCATAGCTAAAGCATCTGGCACCCAAGGATTTTAAAAATCCCCCATTTTAACACTCCTTGGGTGTAAGGTATTTTTTAAAAAGTGCCTTTCTGAGGCCTCCTCAGAGGCATTGGGCCACTTTTTCTTTTTTTTTGCCTCGGATCCGCTGTCAGGGGGCAAATTGTGGTACTTGAAGCAATGTACCCATCTCCCCCCTTAGCTATGCCACTAGTGTAAAGACAGAAAGCATAAAGCAGTGGCTCCCAAACTGTGGGTCAGGACCCACCAGTGGGTTGCAAGCCAATTTCAGGTGGGTCGCGAAATACCTAGGACAGCCATATTGAAAGCCGTATGGGAAAATGAGAGGCTGGAAACGAGGAGGACAATATGGTTGTTTTGCTTGTGTCAAGGTTGTGAACAGCCTTTTTCATTCTGACTCACTTTGCTATTGGAAAATGGCTGAGAAATAACCCAACTTATTGCTGCATTCTCAGGAAAGCAGCAGGCTCTGGCATCACAATGATGGTACGTCCAACCATGACATCACTTCCTGTGGGTCCTGGACAGATGGTCATTCTAAAAAGTGGGTCCCAGTACTAAAAGGTTGAGAACCACTAGCATAAAGACTTGGTGTAAAGATGTTGAGCTCATTGAGTGTTGTGTGCAGCAGACCTGAAGCTTGGCGTGTCTTGTTTTCAAAATCACTTCTTGTTTTTCATTCCTGTACCCCAATATTTCCCAGAACGTACTTTGCCCCCTGATCTTTTCTTTCCACCCAATCTACTGCTACTAAAGCACCTCAAACTGCAGAAGCAGCATGAGCTTTGTAATTCCTTTTGACAAGCCTCACTGATTCCAGTACAACATGATCATTAACTGCATGTAATATCTGCTAATCCAGTTGGGATGGATTGCTCGGAGTGCCTGGGGAGGTGAAGCCCTGACGGTGTACAAGCGCAGCCGGGTCCCACGTCCTCCTTCCCTCTAAGAAACTACCCACTGCAGGTTACAAGGCCGTGACATCATTAATTCTGTCTGACTGCTTTAAAGGAAATTAATACTCCGCTTGCTTTCACAGCCCTTTCATTTAAAGCAGGAATAAGGGCAAAACATTTAGCCTAAGAATGCAAGACTTAACTACCCAGATTCTTCAGCAGTCCTTGTTAGGGCTTTGTGGCTGTTGTTCTTTTGAAACAGCAGAGCCAAGACCAGCCCATTTACGTCAACTATAGAATCAATTATGCAGAACGCGGCAAGTGTCCTCCTCATTTGGAATGCACTTGCATAACAGTGGTATCGATTGTCATCCGATGGGCACATCCATAAACAAGAGCCTCTTGGTATAATCAGATTTGACCCTTTGTGCACTACAGTAGAAGATAAGCCCCAGCATTGTGTCTTGTTTAGTAGTGATTGCGGGGGGTTTTCTGTATCTTTTTAGACTGCCAGCCTTTTGGGGACAGGGAGCTATTTGGTTATTTGACTTTGGGTGCAATCCTAACCAACTTTCCAGCACTGGGGCATGTTTTGCATCCTGCCGTGGAAAAGCAGTCACGGAGTCCTCCTCAACGTAAGGGAATGTTTGTTCCCTCACCTTGGAGCTGCATTGCCCTTGCCCCAGTGCTGGAAAGGTGGCTTAGGATTGTGCTCTTTGTCTATATGCTTTTTTGTTGAAAATCAGTGTCTTCTTCTCCTCCTCATCATCATCGTCATTGCTGCCCACAAGAACTTCAACAAGTGTTTTATAAATAAAGTCAGCTCTTTCAGTATGTAACAATCTTTGCACACCTTACTTAACTGATCAGAGGCACAGTTAAGCATTTGTAGCATTTCATGTTAATATCTGCTAAACACAGAGAAAACTGGTTATTAGCTTGGTTGTTATCTGCATTGTGTATGCATTAATCACTGAGGATTGATGGGAAAATATGAGGTCTTACCCTATCGTAGTTGCCCTCCATAAAGGATGACTTCTTGCTCTGATGCTTTATAGGGGTTCCTTAACAATGCCTCGTCCCACAGATCGGCCACATAACAGTAGATTTACCTTTGTAACCTATTTTTGTAAGAGTGAACAAAAAATCTGTAACTAACTACAGAGTGTTTGTGCTAATTAGTTAAGTCACCATGTTAATACTGTCAATAAGCATAGGTACTGAGTGGATAAGTATGTATCATGCTGCCCCCTACTGCATGGACACGTGCAATGCACCATGGTATTGCTAATTGGCCTTAACAACAGTACAGAGATTAAACATTGTATAATGTTCCATGCTTAATTGACACCATCTTTTAGCATCTTTCTTCTGGAAAGTTTGCACACATCTTTTTATTGAGCAGTATAATGTCGTACGTTGCAGATAATCGTGCTTGTCTGAATATTTTTTTTCAACAAAGGTCCATTTTACACACGCACACACACTTACACACACTGTAATTTCATAGATTGGTGAAAGCAACACATTTGCTCTTCATACATATACATGCCACCTCTGTATGTTTCTTCATGGTTATGCTGGGCATATAGTATCACATGCAGGGCTAGTCTAAGACCTTCTGGAATCTGAGATGGTGTGTCAAATGCTGCCCTCTTATCTGGTGATATGCCAGCATCTGCTCTTGCCTACCAATTTCCTGTCCACACCTGCTTTGTTCCCCTCTTCCTTTCCTATCCGTGGAATGGAAAAAGGATCAGAGGAGGTAAGTGGAGCCTTTCCTTCTTTGTCACACTCATCTGTTGTTCAGGGTGTCCTACTTCTGGTTATGGAAGCACCACAGTTACCATGACGAATGGCCCATCATATCAACTTTGAAAATCGCACTGCTTTGAGGGTAGGAAAAGTGGCATCAACACCTTATGAATAAAGGGCCCAATCCTATCTAACATTCCAGAGCTGACACAGCTGCAGTGCAGCCCTGAGGTAAGCGAAGAAACATTCCCTTAGCTTGAGGAGGCCTCCATGACTTCCCCATCACCACAAAATGTAACACACTTCCATTAGGACGGCTACACCAGGGCTGGAATATTAGATAGGATTTGGGTCTAACTAAACGTGTGACAATAAATGCAATAAGCTAATTATGAGTCCTTTGAAAAAAAGTCTTGCATGCAGCACTGCTTTGTGTCTATGTTGATTTTCTCTTTCAGAACTCAATCCTAACCTGCAGTTCGGCCAGCAAAGTTTGGCAGGCACAAGGGACACTGTAAAGTTTGTTTGGGCCACTCTTGGAGTCAGGGAGGCCAGCACACAGACATGCACCATCCACCCTGTCTCAGAGAATGGTCCAAACATGCTTTACGGTGGGCCTTGTGCAGACCAAACTTTGCTGGCCTAACTCCAGGTTAGAACTGCACCCTTAATCTCTGTAAAGACGGGAGTTTTGGGGTGAGATAGAAAAAAATTGACACCTGGCGTGTCCTGGCATTGCAGGAAAAAAAAAAAGTGAAGTGGTAATTTCTGGAAGGAGAAGTGAAAAGTGGGTGATTAGTGTTTGGGTCTCACCTCTGACTTTGGATCTTGGCTAGCCAAATTCCTCTGGTCTTATTTAGGGTCCATTTGGCTAAAGCTCCTCCTCCATTTGCAATAATGGCTTGGACCCTAAATGTCCAGAGAAGTCTCATGCTGGAAGAGCACAAAGTGCCGGAGAAAATGCTTTCCAGAGGAATTTGGCTGGTCACACTCACAAATGGTGCAAACCCAATTGCTTTGGGTTGTTGGAGCTGAAGAAAAGGGAGTGGCAGTGGCCTGGCAAGGGGGAGTGGAACTTGCGACATCCATACTCTAATCACATTCTAGCTGCCTTCTGATAGTGTGTGTGGGGTGGGGTGGGGTGGGGGAGGGTGCTTCTAAAAGCAAACTGTTGCAGGTGCCAAACACCGGCCACTGGAAACCAGAGCTTCATGCAGGATCAGGGTCCCAAACAATGGAAATTCAGCATTCAGAACAAGCTGGCACAAAACCTCTAACCCAGTGCTTCTCAAACTGTGGGTCAGGACCCAGTTGGTGGTTTGTTATCTGATGTCAGGTGGGTCAAGGAAAGCTGGGAGCAGCTATCTAGGAAGCTACAGACCTTATTCTTGCTATATTCTTGCTATATTTCTTTTATGAGTGTTAACATTTTCAAGTGAGTTTTTTTAAAAAACAAATTTTTAGTTCAGTGCTTTTACATATTTTGTTCTAATATAATCTTGCTTTCTGTCAGGTATGTTTCATGGTTGTGCAATTGCAGCATTGAGCAATGCTCAATTAGCTTTGAGGAGTGCTAATTTGCATTCAAGGAGTGACGTTTTATTATGTCACAATGACAGTGATGTCACTTCCTGCTTGTTAATGTCACTTCCAGTTATGATAGGTTAATGACATCACTTCCTGTGGGTCCTAAAATGAGTGCCATTCTAAAAAGTGGGTTCCGGTCTAAAATGTTTGAGAACCACTGCTATAACCAGATAAATGAAATGTGCATCCAAAAGCAATAATAGGAAAACTCAAAATCTGAGCAGGGAAGCAAAGTAAGGAATAGTGCTAAAGCGACTGTTGACCACCTTGTCAGTAGCCTCTTCCCACATCTGCATAAAGGGCTACTGGGGGCTTGAACCAGACAAGGCACTAAGGTATCGTGCCATGATGCCTGTCCCAGCTCAGGTCTACCTGGAAATGAGTCATGATGTCTGGTGGGTCTTGCCTAGTGAAACTCGTTTTCTCTTCATCTTGGCCTTCCTTGGCCATTTGTTTTGCACATTCAGCATGTGCCCATCTGCTTCATCCAGGTTGTTTAGTGGCAGGGAGCATATGGCTCAAAGCATCTAACTCTGATTTCTTGCCACACCTTCAGTTATGCTGCCATATGCTCCATCATTATAGCATAATTGCAAAGACTTTGCACAAGAAATACTACCAAGCAGCTCATATGCCAAAGCAGTTTGCTTCATTGTAAACATGGCAAGCAAAAAAATAAAATGAAATACAGCTCTCCCTGATACCATACAGGCAGATGATTTGCTCACTTCCACTTTGCAACGATTTGCCAGCAGAGAAGAAACCAAGAATCTGGATCACTTAGAATTAAACCATCTGTGTAGAGCCTGGAGTAACAAGAGCCCAAGAGCAATACAAACAGGGCTGGGGAAGGACCTGAAATCTTCACTTGGAAGTCCTGCTGCTTTTCACATTCTAATATGTTCAATGTGCTTATTTACTAATCCCACTGCTGATAAAATGGTAAAGCTAACAGGGGTGGGGGGTAGTGGTAGTGTTTTGTCAATGTTGATGCCAGCATCTCACTATCAAGCTCAGATGTAAATGTGCAGCAATTGCAGGTAATCAGTTGGATGTTGGCCCCCATGATCTGTTGTACTGCAGGCATATGACAGCATATCCAAAAAATCTATTATAAGAGCATTTGGGTGCTGTACGAACATGCACCATTTGTGTTATTTATGGTGATAATGTTGGCGTTTCCCCCCACTCTACCCCACCCCATCTTAATTCACGTTCAGGCTCCATTAGATTTGGGGAGTGGGAAGAGGTTAGATATGTAAGTGGGATGTGGTGGCACAGCGAGTTAATCCGCTGTTGCTGGGCTTTCAACCGCAAGGTTGGGAGTTTGAGACTGCGTGACGGAGTGAGCTCCCGTTGCTTGTCCCAGCTCCTGCCAACCTAGCAATTCAAAAGCACCTAAAAAATGCAAGTAGATAAATAGGGACCACTTCGGTGGGAAGGAAACGGCGTTCCGTGCGCTATGGCGTAGAGTCATGCTGGCCACATGATCAGACAAAAACGCCAGCTCTACAGGCTTTGAAATGGAGATGAGCACCGCCCCCTACAGTCAGTCACAACTAGACCATTCCGTCGTGGGGAAACCTTTACCTTTACCTTTAAGAGGTTAGATGTTGAATGACTGTTAAGTAGCAGCTTACAAGGCAACAAAGATAAATAAATAAAATAATTTCAACCTGCTACAAATGTAAGAAATAGTATCTGTTCACTACCAAAAGAGACTAACAATTGTAAGCACAAGCATAGATGTGTCTACTCAGAAGTATATCCAGTAATGGCATCTAAATGATTTAGCAACAGGTACTCACTTTTGATTGGCACTTGTGTTAGGGCCCACCCACCGGAAGTGAGGTCATAGCCGGAACCCAAGAACCGCCCCCAGGAACCACCGCGCCTCCTCGGTAGGTCGTGCGGCAGCCCGGGAGAAGGCCCGGGAGTCCTGGGCCTTCCCCAGGGCCGCCGCATGGGCTACCAATTACCCCCCAGGAACCACCTTGCCGCCTCAGGAGGGAGCCCCAGGCAGCCTACCTGCTCACGCTGCTGCTGCCGTCAGTCTCCCTCGCTCTGCTGCCTGCCAGCCTGCCTGCCTGGCTGGCTCTGAGAACGTGCAGGCAACTCAAATGTGCAGGCAATTGAAACGTTGCAGGGGGCGGAGCGGAGCGCCGACCGAGTCAACGAGTGGGCGCGGGAATGGGCGGGGCCAGCCCTAATCCTAGGAACAGGTACTCGCGTACCCCTGCGTACCCACTACATGATATGTCTGAGTATATCCCATTGTTCAATGGAGCTTACTTCCAGGAAAGGATGTACAGGATTGCAGCCAATGTAACAGAGCAAACACCCAATAGTATGCTGCCTTTCCCATGGCTTTGCTTATGCAAAGATTGCTATAGGTTACCTAGCAATCCCTCCCCTCCCCCCAAGCATTATTATATGCTACTATCTAAAAACCACAAGAGCAAATGCAGCCATTATCTGCAATAGTGTTCCAAAACACTAGGTGTTACAGGAGCCTGAGCTGTGTAAAGTACTGTGTAAAGTGCTCTCTCCCCCTCGCCTTCAGGGCCATTCGCAGCTCAGAGGCTTTGCTCCCCAAGCCATGAATGGCTTTGGAGGCGAGGGGCTGTGTTACGCAGGAGCCCAGGCTCCTGCAACACTTAGCGTTTTGTACCCCCTGTAGGGACATCACAGATTTTCTGCCCTTATCCCTTCCCAAGCTACCCATAATTATGCGTCCTGCAGAAATTCACACGGTCCATGATTCAACTTCCAACTGAAACTCATACTTTCATAATCCAGAAGGCAATTGCTGGTGCACTTGCTTACCTTTAGATGATTTGTCGATGTTTATTGCTCTTTCAGCAATTTACAATCTTCAACCTCACAACCACCCTGCAAGCTGAAGAACTGACAGGCAACTAAAGCACAGCAATATTGTGAATGAAAGCATATCTCTATGTTAGAGAATTTGCAAATACCCACCATGGTACGTGCTGATTGGTTCCCGATCATGCTGCAGGGGGTGGGGCTTAACTCTTCCCCCGGGGTCACTTTTCTGAGGAAAATCCTGCTATTTATCTCAGTAAAACATACAGGCCTCCGACGATAAGACTATATAGAACTAAGAGCATGCTGACCACCCCACCCCAGTCTTTGCAAACACAGTTCCTGCATATTCTGTACTGTACAACCTGCCTATCATAATGATGGGCATTTTGCTAGTCCTAATGATTATCTGAAAAATGTACATATCCTGCATTTCCAGCCTTGTGGGAGCTCCATTCTCCAGCAATGAGCTCCAGCAGCCAAATGTGCAATATGTGATAGCATGCTGTCTCTTTTTTTGCTCTCATTTGGGAAACTTTGTTGTTGTTGTTGTTGTTCAGTCGCTAAGTCGTGTCCGACTCTTC
>JAJKFI010017186.1:0-11594 GCA_029204185.1 Lerista edwardsae | reverse complement strand
AATGTCAGACTATTCCAAGTAACCAACCAGGTGTTCCCAAAATTCCAGGTTACCAATAATCAATCCTCAAATAATCAAAAGCATTTTATTGGTTACTTGTTTGTATTTACGTGCTCAAAAGTATAAATGTATGGAGCTAGTATTCAATGGGGTCAGGCCTGACTGATCTGTGATGTGTTCGATCTTGTGCTTGGAATACAGTAGTTAGCAGGCTTTCTACCCTCTCAGTTATCCTATATACGTATATCTTTCGTTCCTAGATAAACCTCACAAGCTATATAAGGTTTTTAAAAAGTGGCAGACAGAGACCTGTGAACTGTGCGTCTCACCTCCAGCTACTGTCTCTTGGCTGCTAACTGTAATGAGCATTTCACAATCAATGTGTATATTCAGGGCAGAGGTAGCCCAATCTGCATGTCTGGGAATCAAAACCACTTGGCTAGAAAGCTGGTTTGTGCCCACTGGAGGGAATCGACTTTACTACCAATGTTCCAGCTTTGGTTTATGGCACTAGCATCCCAACAACTAGTCCAGGATTGCGGATAAGCCATGCACTTATAAAATGAGTGTTACATGCACAACATGTTACAGCAGTGGTTTTCAAATCTTGTAGCACTGGGAACAACGTTTTAGAATGGTAATGTATCGGGACTTCACCGGAAGTGAAGTCATTAACCTGGAAGTACTGTAATGGTGGGAAGAGATGTCAGCAAGCAGGAAAAATTTTAACATCCCACCCATTTGTGGAGAAGATTGCTGCTTTGCAAAGCATCACACTCAGTTGAACTCTTTTAATAAGACGTGGTGTCCTCTTCTGTTATTTATTATCAAAAACATTATTCAACTACCACATGACCCACCAGACGGTACCAATTCTTCCGGAGAGATCTGCTTGGTTGACTCTGAACCCCTCTTCAATATTTGTTGTATTCTGATGGTGATTATGCGGGCTGCCTCCCCACTCCAAGACACACACAGTGACGTGGCTAAGGCACCTGCTACTAGGGATCAAAGAAGATTTTGTAGCCTCCCCCACTCCACAACAAAATCAAATGTAATTAATTTAAATAAATTAATAAATAAAACTTTTTCTGGTTAATTCGCCATAAAGTTTGATAGAATGCAGATGTTCCAACATGGTTTGTTTCATTGCATTCTGCATTAAATTATCATTCCAACTATGTATATACAGGCATGTCTCAGTATCCACTAGGGTTCTGTTCTGGACTCCACTGTGGATACCTAAAACCGTGGATATGGGGGCACCTTTTTAAAGATAGGGGAACATCCCTGGTTTTGCTGCAACAAGGTTAAAAAGGAGATTTGTTTAATGTTCTCCTATCTTTTTAATAGGTGTTCCAGTATCCATGATATCAGTGGATACTGGGGCACACCTGTACAGTATAATATGATGGTATTATTTGTACTTACCACGATTTTCACAATTTTGGCCAATAGTGTCAAGTTCAGCTTGTAGCCCCCGAAAGTTTGTTGCCCAATGCAGTTGCCCCCCCTGCACTCCCTTAGCTATGCCGCTGCACAGTAATATTGTTTAGGTTCTTCTTTTTATGCTTTGCACCTATTCAAGAGAAAATTAATTTAAAGAAAGATTTCTGGTTTGCTGACTATCTGCCATGGAAGAGCACATATCCCAGTATGCAATGTCTCTAGTGAATCAGAGTTGCCTTGTACAACTTGAAAGGGAATGTGATTATAACAGGTGATCATGCAGTGAGATCTGTTGCCCTTATCAAAGGCACTTCTGTGTAAAAGGGCTGCTGAAAGCTGTCCATCACATCCAGAGGCGGATCTACAGGGAGGGCAAAGCTCTAAGTGTTGCAAGAAGCCTTACCCTGTCATGTAAATCCCTCCTCTCCCTTGCTGCTGTAGCCAGTAAGCAACGCCAAGATGTTGCTTTTCCCTGTGAGGATTGGCTAGAACGGTGCAGGAGAGGAGTGGTTTCCACTGCAAGGTAAGGCTTCTTGCAAAACTTAGAGCTTTGCCCTCCCTTAGATCTGCCTCTGATCACATAATTCTCAAAGTTATCCATCAGTAGACCAAGTCTGCAAGCTTGTCCTAAATGTGGCAGTTCTGTGTGGTAGCCACTGATTCGGTATCCACAGTTTCAGTTATCCATGGATACTGGGATGCCTATTAAAAAGACAGAGGAACATTAAACAAATCTTTTTTTTTTTACCTTATTGCAGCAAAACCAGGTATGTTCCCCAGTATCCATGGTTTCAGGTATCCACGGTGAGGTCTGGAACGGAACCCCAGCGGATAACGGGACATGCCTATATTTGGATCACGCCAAACACAAATATCTCAAATGAGGAGAACGTATACAACACCTTCCTCTGTTTTCTTTCTTATCTCTTCATGGCATGTGATCTTAAATAAATCCATTTGATCAAGGAGTTCCAACTCTGTACTTCGAAGTCACATACAGAAGGTTGACCCCCCTTGTCAAATATTCAGAATGTTCCACAACCCAATTCAATCATTGACTAACATTGCTTCTCGTCGACTTCAATGGCCTCATGACAAAGAAGGAATGTCTTGCCATCCCAGCAAATTAACACAAAAATGCTCACAAATTCAGTCAAGAAATCAGAGCCATACTTTATGAAATCAGACTATAGCAAACGTAATAAAAATATTTTCTATGGGATTTAAAATATATACATACATAGACTACCTTAATTCTAATGCCCTGATGATATTGGTGTTAGCTATGCTGAACACAATGATTTTTTTCATGTCCGTGATGGGGTCCAGATTGACGTTATTTGTTTGCAGAATGCTGCATGCATTTGCCAAACGGTGAAACTGATTATTCACCCCAGCATCTCTAACTACTGTGGGATAAAATTGGAGTCATGCTTGCTACAGCCGACAGGAGAGACAGATGGGTGAGGAATAGGGCAAAAGGGTCTGGATTGTTACCCACCCTTTCAAAACGTTTAAAGCAGTATGGCCTAACTGAGCTGTGGCTCCCTGGGGAACCGTGAAAACCAGCCAAGGGAATTGCGGAATCCTCAGGAAAAACTCGCCACCCTAGCAGAGGAAGATCTAAGGGAGGGCAAAGCTCTAAGTTTTGCAAGAAGCCTTACCTTGCAGTGGAAATCACTCCTCTCCTGCACCGTTTTAGCCAATCCTCACAGGGAAAAGCAACATCTTGGCGTTGCTTACTGGCTACAGCAGCAAGGGAGAGGAGGGATTTACATGACAGGGTAAGGCTTCTTGCAACACTTAGAGCTTTGCCCTCCCTGTAGATCCGCCTCTGCACCCTATACAATATGTAGGATTGTAGCTTGAATGGGGAGCCTTCGTCAATGGCCCAGGAGATCAAGGGAGGCACTAGTTGAAAACATTTAGAGCAGCATAGGGTTTTTTGCTGACAGGGAACAGACCTGTATATTCTCTTCTTCTGCGCACATTAATGGCTTCTGAATCCCATATATCCTAGCATGGAATGTTCTTGTCTGAGCCAAATGATCTGGTAAAGTGTGAAAAGGATCCGAGCCAGATGTCTGAGATTAGTTTTTCATGTAATGTAGGTTTTTCTTGAAAGGCCTGAAATAGTATTAATCAGCTGACGTCTGCAGGAAAAGTCTTGCAAAAGGAAGGGCTCCCCTGGCCCAGATCATGTCTGCTTGCAGCTAAGGTTACATCAAGGCAGAGTAGCTAGAGTCGGGTGCCCAGGGCGAGTGGGGACGTCAGAACGGATGCTGGAGGCATGGCCGGAAAGGGGGTTGTTGTCCCCACTGGTGGCAGAAAACAGAATCATATATGCGTGTTTATTGACACATGAACAGATTAACCAAGGAGCTTCAGAGAAATGGTAGGAAGAAGAAAAAATCTTTAAAATTATTGAAGCTGACCTATTTTCTTCATGTCAGGGAAGGGAGTGAGAGAGTGATGGGTGTGGAGTGATGCAAAGGGCTACGAAACCATGTGACATTTTGGGCTGAGAGTCACGATATTGGCTTAAGAGATAACATTGGATTTTCTAATTAGAAGCTTCTGATGGCTAACATGAGTAAATATGTACTTAAGCTGGATTTCATTCTTGAAATGTCACAATATGGCAAGTTTTGCATTTCGGTTTTATAACAGTATCATTTTTAAAAACCCACAAAAACATGGGGGGGAGGAGGTTTCTGCAAAATGGCATATTTAGTTGGAAATCAGATTTTAACAGCAGATCCAGATCTTACTGCAATTACTGCATTAGAACATAACCCTGACCTGGAATTAGGCTGGCACAGTTAGGCCAGCAAAGTTTGGCTGGCACAAGGACCACCGTAAAGTGCATTTGGAGTCGGGGGATGGCGCATGTCTGTGTGCTGGCCTCTCTGACTCTAAGAGTGGTCCGAGCATACTTTATGGTGTCCCTTGTGCTGGCCAGTCTCAACATGGTCAGGATAGAACCAATTTTTTAAACAACATTTTCCACGTATATATCCTGCTGTTCCCCAGGAAGCTCTTTTTTTGGAGGGGGGGGGTTCTTCCATTGAGGCATCCAAACCCACATCTTTGGCTACATGCTAGAGCAGGGGTGTCAAACGTATGCTAAACAGCATTCATGATGCCTGCTGAGGGTTAGAAGTGATGTCATTCAGCAGGAAGTGATGTCATTCATTAGATCATGACCAGAAATAAGCACTTTTTTTCTCGCTTAACAGCCACGAATGTCAAGAGAAAATATGCAAATCTTGATCATATTTTCAATTGGGAGAGCCCAATTATCACCCTTTCAGCAGTGACAACGCAGCTCAACAGCTGATGATAATGCTGGGCAAAGGCAGTGTGGTGATGCCCCTCCCACGGGCCCCACCGAGGGAGTTGGGCAGGCTAGCGAGGAAACCGGTGTGGAGCTGGGCCCTCCCGCCAGCCCTCACCTCCACATCACTCCAAAATGGAGCGATTCCAGAAGCAGGGGGCGTAGCAAGGCTGCACGGAGGGTGCGGTGACGTCTTTCATCACTGCCCTGCCCCAGTCACAGCCAGAGCCTGCTCTGGCTCTGATGCTGGGAGAGCCCAAAGGCCAGAAAAAGAGCTTCCATGGGTCACATCTGGCCTCGGGGCCTTATGCTTGACACGCTGTGCTCAGTGGCGTTATTCACCCGGTACGCTGGGCGGGACTGAGTGGCAGTCCGCCCGTTGCGTCACGCCGCGTTCCGCAACGGGCGGACTGCCACTCAAAGGTAAGTCCCGCCCAGCGTACCGGGTGAATAACGCCACTGGCTGTGCTGGAGCAACAAGCTGGGCCTGGACTCAAGCTGCCCGAATACCTGTTCCTAAAACCAATTTCTTACCTAGCTCGAATGTAACGCTCTTTTGTCAAAGTGGCGCTGAGGACAGTGTACCCCTATCCGTGCTGCCCACAGACAAACACAAATTTGGACCTTGTGGATTATGTTTAAGCAGAATGTGAATGTGTGGCTTCACTTTCGATCCTTGTTCTTTTTCAGACGGGACGATGTAAGGAAAAGGAGAGGAGTATGTCACTGAGTCAGTACCGTGGCCTGTAGCTCCCAACGGGGCATTATGCTTTAAGGAACGTGGCGTGAGAGTTCGCTTGCTTTAGGGAGTTGACGTGGGAGATCTGGCCGCCTGCAGAAGCCAGTTTCTCGCTCAGCTTCCGGTTGATCAGTTCTATGTGCCGGCTGTTTTTCCTGGCTTGCCTGAGCGACCTCTTGACCTTCTTCACACGGTCTCGCAGTTGCCTGTTGCGCTTCTCCAGGGTGGCGACTTTTTGCTGAAGCTTCTTCACGTGGTCCTCCTCGTCAAACAAGGCCTTCTGGACTGAAGAGCACATGAGCTGAAACGAGACACACAGGTGAACGCTCACTCAATGATCAACGGAGCCTTTTTCTGATTCCACTGAGATCTTGGAGGAATCTAGGATATCATGGAGCAAAATTACAGGGGTAGTCTGGAGTGGATTGGGGAAGATAAAGCTAATGTCTGGGGCCCAATCAGGGGCCCCGCTCACCCAGGTCACCTGACATGGCTGAGATCCCAGCCAGCAGGCTTTCCTTTGGTGGTGGCAGCAGAGAAGCAAGGCCTTTCCACCTCGCCAGCAAGACTGGCCGCACGGAGGGCACACCAGGCCCAGCAAGGGCTTGCCCTAGCGGTGGCATCTGGGCGGAACGGGCCGGTACGGTGTTCTGCTTGTTCCGCGGACGGGCCCGGGCTGCGCCGCCTCTCCCGAGGACGTGCGAGCTGTTCCTGGGCCTGCCCGCCCTCCCATGTGTCCAAATCGCTCTGAAATGGAGTGATTCCAGGCACAGGGAGGCACAGGAAGGCGTGGCTGGCCTCCGCCATAGGGGCGGAGGGCTGCCAATCATCCGGGCGTTCCGGTTCCTGGTGCGCCCAGATGACATCACTGGCTTGCCCCCACAGTTCAACTGCCGGAGGGACAAAGGCAGCAGAGGCCAGCCTAGCAGCAGGGCACCAGGCACCACAGTGTTGTCCAAAAACAACAAGCATGGGCACCCAGCCCCTTCCTCCTTGTTCGCAGTTGGGCTGGTCCCATTGAGATCTAGGGAAAAGCCCAATCAGGCAGTTGATGCCTGGGGCAAGGGGAGTGTCAACAGGCCCCATAGGAGAAGAGGGGGCGAGTGCTCACAGGATCGGGGACCTGGAAGACTGTCAAGTCAAGTTTATGCAGTCTGGTCAGGAGGAAGAGAAGGAGCCAGGCATCAGGGATGGGCCAAATAACCCCAGGCTAGCCAGTGATGAGGGCGGTCTGGACGAGGCTGGCTTGCAGGTGGGATGCTGTCCAGCCAGTGAACTTGAGCAAGGCCTTCTGGCAAGGGGGAGGACCAGTGGGTGAAGGATCCCTGCCTATCTCTGAGCTCCCCCCCACTCTTGACAGGCTGGGAGGCTGGAGGGAGCCCAGACACAACCTTCTTCAACTCTAGCAGTCACCTTTCATGACACCCCAAAATCGGCCGTCCGGGGGTAGCCGCCCCATCTCCAGCAGCGCCTATAGAAAACTTCAGAAATTGCAGAATAGGATATCAGATTTTAGAATTAGTGTGAAGCCTGAAGATATGACAAATGAGGGGTTGACAAATTAAGAGCTCAATTCTATAGCTGTTTACACAAAATCAGCGGTGCATGTTGGGCATTTGCCACCCAGTGCGGGCTGCTCAAAGCGTGCCTGCTGGCGCAAGACCCCTCCCCAGTGGAAGCCGGGGCTGCCATCCACTCAGCACAAAGGCACTTCAAACGCTGCTGTAAAGTGAGCACCACAAAAAAAAAAGAGAGAGATTCTGAGGACAATTCATCAGATTAAAAAATGAGCCAATTCACACACTATTAAAGAAGAGTGTATTAATAAAAACATTGAAACGACAGCCCTAATCATGTACTCAGCCCTGCTCCCTTATTAATACCACCACCTCTGCAGCAGCCCACTGGGATGACTCTGCTCTGCTGCATGGCTTGCCTCTATAATTGCCACATGATTCATTCATCTGTTTTTAATTTTACATTTTTCTGGCATGCCCACAGAGAGCACCATGCTAAAGACACTTTAAAAACAAGACATTAGCTAGCAGTAATCTCCAGGTTAGGAGATAACCATGCAATCCTATACACGATTACTCTGAAGTAAGCTTCAGAGTATTATATGTTTAATGGGGATTACTCATGGGTATAGCAATGTATGGCTGTGAGAGCTGGACCATATGAAAGGCAGAGCGCCGAAGAATAGATGCTTTTGAATTATGGTGTTGG
The DNA here is from genome assembly GCA_029204185.1 of Lerista edwardsae. Classification (NCBI taxonomy): domain Eukaryota; kingdom Metazoa; phylum Chordata; class Lepidosauria; order Squamata; family Scincidae; genus Lerista; species Lerista edwardsae. The sequence goes on along the minus strand of JAJKFI010017186.1, from coordinate 3,843 downwards.
AGAAGACTCTTGAGAGTCCCCTGGACTGCAAGGAGATCCAATCGGTCAGTCCTACAGGAAGTCAAGCCAGATTGCTCCCTGGAGGGACAAATCCTGAAGCTGAAGCTCCAATACTTTGGCCACCTCATGAGAGGAGAGAGGACTCTTTAGAAAGATGGGAAGGCATGCTGGGAAAGATGGAAGGCCAAAGGAGAAGGGGGCGGCAGAGGATGAGATGGTTAGACAGTGTCACCGAAGCGATGAACATGAAATTGGGCGAACTCCGGAAGCTAGTGGAGGACAGGGAGGCCTGGCGTGCTGTGGTCCAGGGGGTCGCAAAGAGTCGGGCACGACTTAGCGACTGAACAACAACACTCATGGGTAAGGGTGTAGAGGATTGCAGCCAGGCAGCCCAATCTAACCCCCCCCCCTGCGCTTTTCATCAGCGCCAACAGAGTTAGCGCTGCCAGCTAGGGAGGGGTGGCAACCAGATGGCCCAGAAGAGAAAAGTAAAAACCATTTTCACTTACCTCCCTGTAAGCCCCCTGGCTGCCAGTGGGTCTCCTTGGACCTACACCAGCAATTTAGCAGCTATTTTACGGGCACTTGAGAAGCTTCAGGAGGAGCATTGAGCTGGAAATGGGGATAAAATCTTGATGTGCTGTTATCAAGATTCTCTCCTCCCGTCCCGTTTGGCCCACCCCCAACTCTGATCCTCACCCAAACCGCCTCTGCAGCCACCTGACCTGCTGCGGTGCAGGTTGGGTAAGCCGTTTGCATATGCACAGGGCCTCTGGCCATTTGCACCGGTGGCCCCTTAGCGCATGACATTGGCACAGCTTTTGCAGCACCGGACAAGAATTTATGGCTGTGGATCGTGAGATATAGGATAGGGAATAGGGTTGGAATAGGGAATAAGACTATTGGTAGGGTGCCAACCTAGAAAATTTTACTGTAAGATCCCATTGTATCAAGCATTTGAGAACCATTGCTCTATGGACTCAATTTTTACATAAATCTTGGAAATAATTATTCTGGTTTTTTTAAATAGGTTTTTTAAAACAACAACCCAAATTGTTGATTGGCACTGTCAGTGTGTGAAGTTGTGTTGGCCATCTAACATATTGATCAACTGTTGTGTAGGTGTAGTAAACAGCTCATTGCTTTACTCAATTTTTCATTTCATGTCTTGTTATACCGTTTTTCGCTATCTCCTAACATGACCTTGAAGGGGTCCATACCGCCTTTGGCTGAGATGTTGCGTAAGACCCACCAGTAAATAACAGCATAATCCTGTGGAAGTGTCCTCAGAAGTAAGTCCCCCTTGTGTTCAGTGGGGCTTACTCCCAAGAAAGCGTGGATCAGAGTGCAGCCTGAATCAGTTAAGACCTCACATGCCCGTGGTAGTGAATAAATCATTCCGTATTATTGCATTTAATTTTTCATTCTGTTTTGGCCAAATATTTTCCCAAAATGTTGAAAGGCTTGAGAAGGGAAAAGAATCATTACATTGGCTTTGGAAAAGGACTAGCCACAAGCAACGCTGTTTAGAATGGCCCACCAGAAGCGCCATTGGCCACCAATGACTTTTATTTAGTCTGCATTACTAATCTGCTCTGTGAATTGCCAGGGCCAGAGATCTTGGCACTCCTCCAGTCTCTGAAGGAGCTGCTTTTCAGAGCAAGAGCCCAAGATACAGTGCTTTTTGTGTGCATGTGTTAGATGTTATTTATGAAACGATGCATGCCCATTTCAAGCTCAATGTGATTGTCCAGGCATCTTATTCAAAGACGATTTACTTAACTCAGGCTTTGACCTGCCGAACTTAACATTCAAGTGCTCTACAGACAAAATTCCCATTCCCCAGGTTTCCTTATTCCAGATGCATTCTGGGCTGAAGCGGAGGCAATGGCTTGACTTCTGGATCCTTCCAGAGAATCGCCAACACAGCCTGTTTTGAACGTGTTGAATTAAGTAGGATTTGAATGGCCAGAAGTGCCGTTATTTCCCAGCCATTTTCCAATAGCAAAGTGAGAGCGCAATCCTAAACTGCGGGCCTGTGCTGCGGGCCTATTTAGCAGGTGCAGAGCCAAGGACGCTGTGCGGCCCAAACGCATCCCAGCTCCACCCCTTCCCCAGACAGGCACGCCTCCTGGCCCGCCCACTCCCCGCCCAGAAACACCCTCCCTCCCACCTTTCCCCCTGCCCAGAAAAGCCCCTGCACCAGCTGAACTTGGCTGGTGCAGGAGTGTCATGCCACCAGCTTTGGCTGCTGCTGCTGGGCTGACACCGCTGCTAGTGTCAGCTAGCGTTGGCCCAGCAGCTAGTGTCGGCCCAACATAATGCCGGATTGCGCCCTAAATCAGAAAGAGAAAAAAGCGTATTTCCAACCTTGCCACAGGCAAAAGAACCACCCAGCACTTCCCCTTTCCAGAATCCTGTCTTCCCATTTTCAACAATGGCTGCACTAGGTGCTACACAACCCTCCTGCAATTGGCTCATGACCAGCGACGGGATCTACAAATGATCAGGGGGAACACTGGGCGGGACATAGGCGGGACTTCTGTTTGAGTGGCAGCCCGTCCGTAGCGTTCCGCAGCTGCCCTGGCCTGGGGCGGCTCCTGCTCGCTGCAGGGGACAGGTGAGGGTCGCGCGGGTGCCTGGGTGAGCAGCGGGGGGCGCGCTAACCGGGGGTAGCCCCCCCAGGCCAGGACAGCTGCAGAATGCTACAGACGGGCAGCCAATCACGCGGAAGCCCCACGTAAGTCCCACCCAGCATTCCCCCTGATCATTTGTAGATCCCGTCGCTGCTCGTGAGCCACCTAATGGATCCCGACTTACAGTTTGAGAAACACCGTCATAGACACTGGAGCACACTAAAGAGTGGTTTGCTCTCATTTCTCCTGGGCTTCCATCAGGTTTGCTATGACGTGGTGCGGACGTTCGAGTTACTGGCTGGAGAGATCCCAAGAATTTCCTGCTCCCGTGCGCCTGGCTGGAAAATGCGAGTGCCGTTGGCGAGCTTTGACTAGTGTGCCGACCGAGATGCGCAGACTCAGCGGAAAGGAGAAATTGTGGGGAAGAGAAGCTCAGCATGGACCAACCTAAACACTCCGTAGCCACTTTTCTTTTTCAAAATGATCTAAAAAGCTCTGTGCTCAGCAGTTATCTCCAGAGAAAGGACCCATTCATTTAAAAGTATGATTGTTGTTTCACTGGGATACTTCAATGCCTGTTGAATTCTGGGAAGAAGGAAGTATTAAAAATCTAAATCTAAATCTAAAACATCATTTCAGGTTTTAGGGAGGGGTGATGGGAGAAGATCCTCGCAGCCAGACTGTTCTTAGATGCATTCAAAAGTTTTACAGGAAAACTTTATGCACTTTTAAGGGCATTTTTTTTCTTTTGTAGAAAGGCAACAAATGTTATCAACCACACAGAGTCACTTTTCTGGTTTTCACGCAATGGAATGTGTGCCACGTGCTTTTCTGAAGTTGAGGTAATCAGAATCATTCTGAGAAGCAAACTTTATCTCCGGAGTTTCGGTTTTCTCTCTGGGATGTTCGTGATGGGGATGGGGTTAGCCAGTGAAAACAGATATGTCCTTGTATCTGTTTAGGCCCCAAGCTAAGAGGGATGATTGTCATAAAGCATGTATTCACTGGAAGCTGGAAGCCTAGAAGGTCTTGAGAAAGAAATAATGGCAGGAACATTCAACCCCTAATATAAAGTCTTTTTTAAATAAAAAGTTAACGATCAGTAGTTGAATTGTGATATAGTCTCTCTCTCTCTCTCTCTCTCTCTCTCTCTCTCTCTCTCTCACACACACACACACACACACACACACACACACACACACACACA
>JAJKFI010017185.1:0-11593 GCA_029204185.1 Lerista edwardsae | reverse complement strand
AATGTCAGACTATTCCAAGTAACCAACCAGGTGTTCCCAAAATTCCAGGTTACCAATAATCAATCCTCAAATAATCAAAAGCATTTTATTGGTTACTTGTTTGTATTTACGTGCTCAAAAGTATAAATGTATGGAGCTAGTATTCAATGGGGTCAGGCCTGACTGATCTGTGATGTGTTCGATCTTGTGCTTGGAATACAGTAGTTAGCAGGCTTTCTACCCTCTCAGTTATCCTATATACGTATATCTTTCGTTCCTAGATAAACCTCACAAGCTATATAAGGTTTTTAAAAAGTGGCAGACAGAGACCTGTGAACTGTGCGTCTCACCTCCAGCTACTGTCTCTTGGCTGCTAACTGTAATGAGCATTTCACAATCAATGTGTATATTCAGGGCAGAGGTAGCCCAATCTGCATGTCTGGGAATCAAAACCACTTGGCTAGAAAGCTGGTTTGTGCCCACTGGAGGGAATCGACTTTACTACCAATGTTCCAGCTTTGGTTTATGGCACTAGCATCCCAACAACTAGTCCAGGATTGCGGATAAGCCATGCACTTATAAAATGAGTGTTACATGCACAACATGTTACAGCAGTGGTTTTCAAATCTTGTAGCACTGGGAACAACGTTTTAGAATGGCAATGTATCGGGACTTCACCGGAAGTGAAGTCATTAACCTGGAAGTACTGTAATGGTGGGAAGAGATGTCAGCAAGCAGGAAAAATTTTAACATCCCACCCATTTGTGGAGAAGATTGCTGCTTTGCAAAGCATCACACTCAGTTGAACTCTTTTAATAAGACGTGGTGTCCTCTTCTGTTATTTATTATCAAAAACATTATTCAACTACCACATGACCCACCAGACGGTACCAATTCTTCCGGAGAGATCTGCTTGGTTGACTCTGAACCCCTCTTCAATATTTGTTGTATTCTGATGGTGATTATGCGGGCTGCCTCCCCACTCCAAGACACACACAGTGACGTGGCTAAGGCACCTGCTACTAGGGATCAAAGAAGATTTTGTAGCCTCCCCCACTCCACAACAAAATCAAATGTAATTAATTTAAATAAATTAATAAATAAAACTTTTTCTGGTTAATTCGCCATAAAGTTTGATAGAATGCAGATGTTCCAACATGGTTTGTTTCATTGCATTCTGCATTAAATTATCATTCCAACTATGTATATACAGGCATGTCTCAGTATCCACTAGGGTTCTGTTCTGGACTCCACTGTGGATACCTAAAACCGTGGATATGGGGGCACCTTTTTAAAGATAGGGGAACATCCCTGGTTTTGCTGCAACAAGGTTAAAAAGGAGATTTGTTTAATGTTCTCCTATCTTTTTAATAGGTGTTCCAGTATCCATGATATCAGTGGATACTGGGGCACACCTGTACAGTATAATATGATGGTATTATTTGTACTTACCACGATTTTCACAATTTTGGCCAATAGTGTCAAGTTCAGCTTGTAGCCCCCGAAAGCTTGTTGCCCAATGCAGTTGCCCCCCCTGCACTCCCTTAGCTATGCCGCTGCACAGTAATATTGTTTAGGTTCTTCTTTTTATGCTTTGCACCTATTCAAGAGAAAATTAATTTAAAGAAAGATTTCTGGTTTGCTGACTATCTGCCATGGAAGAGCACATATCCCAGTATGCAATGTCTCTAGTGAATCAGAGTTGCCTTGTACAACTTGAAAGGGAATGTGATTATAACAGGTGATCATGCAGTGAGATCTGTTGCCCTTATCAAAGGCACTTCTGTGTAAAAGGGCTGCTGAAAGCTGTCCATCACATCCAGAGGCGGATCTACAGGGAGGGCAAAGCTCTAAGTGTTGCAAGAAGCCTTACCCTGTCATGTAAATCCCTCCTCTCCCTTGCTGCTGTAGCCAGTAAGCAACGCCAAGATGTTGCTTTTCCCTGTGAGGATTGGCTAGAACGGTGCAGGAGAGGAGTGGTTTCCACTGCAAGGTAAGGCTTCTTGCAAAACTTAGAGCTTTGCCCTCCCTTAGATCTGCCTCTGATCACATAATTCTCAAAGTTATCCATCAGTAGACCAAGTCTGCAAGCTTGTCCTAAATGTGGCAGTTCTGTGTGGTAGCCACTGATTCGGTATCCACAGTTTCAGTTATCCATGGATACTGGGATGCCTATTAAAAAGACAGAGGAACATTAAACAAATCTTTTTTTTTTTACCTTATTGCAGCAAAACCAGGTATGTTCCCCAGTATCCATGGTTTCAGGTATCCACGGTGAGGTCTGGAACGGAACCCCAGCGGATAACGGGACATGCCTATATTTGGATCACGCCAAACACAAATATCTCAAATGAGGAGAACGTATACAACACCTTCCTCTGTTTTCTTTCTTATCTCTTCATGGCATGTGATCTTAAATAAATCCATTTGATCAAGGAGTTCCAACTCTGTACTTCGAAGTCACATACAGAAGGTTGACCCCCCTTGTCAAATATTCAGAATGTTCCACAACCCAATTCAATCATTGACTAACATTGCTTCTCGTCGACTTCAATGGCCTCATGACAAAGAAGGAATGTCTTGCCATCCCAGCAAATTAACACAAAAATGCTCACAAATTCAGTCAAGAAATCAGAGCCATACTTTATGAAATCAGACTATAGCAAACGTAATAAAAATATTTTCTATGGGATTTAAAATATATACATACATAGACTACCTTAATTCTAATGCCCTGATGATATTGGTGTTAGCTATGCTGAACACAATGATTTTTTTCATGTCCGTGATGGGGTCCAGATTGACGTTATTTGTTTGCAGAATGCTGCATGCATTTGCCAAACGGTGAAACTGATTATTCACCCCAGCATCTCTAACTACTGTGGGATAAAATTGGAGTCATGCTTGCTACAGCCGACAGGAGAGACAGATGGGTGAGGAATAGGGCAAAAGGGTCTGGATTGTTACCCACCCTTTCAAAACGTTTAAAGCAGTATGGCCTAACTGAGCTGTGGCTCCCTGGGGAACCGTGAAAACCAGCCAAGGGAATTGCGGAATCCTCAGGAAAAACTCGCCACCCTAGCAGAGGAAGATCTAAGGGAGGGCAAAGCTCTAAGTTTTGCAAGAAGCCTTACCTTGCAGTGGAAATCACTCCTCTCCTGCACCGTTTTAGCCAATCCTCACAGGGAAAAGCAACATCTTGGCGTTGCTTACTGGCTACAGCAGCAAGGGAGAGGAGGGATTTACATGACAGGGTAAGGCTTCTTGCAACACTTAGAGCTTTGCCCTCCCTGTAGATCCGCCTCTGCACCCTATACAATATGTAGGATTGTAGCTTGAATGGGGAGCCTTCGTCAATGGCCCAGGAGATCAAGGGAGGCACTAGTTGAAAACATTTAGAGCAGCATAGGGTTTTTTGCTGACAGGGAACAGACCTGTATATTCTCTTCTTCTGCGCACATTAATGGCTTCTGAATCCCATATATCCTAGCATGGAATGTTCTTGTCTGAGCCAAATGATCTGGTAAAGTGTGAAAAGGATCCGAGCCAGATGTCTGAGATTAGTTTTTCATGTAATGTAGGTTTTTCTTGAAAGGCCTGAAATAGTATTAATCAGCTGACGTCTGCAGGAAAAGTCTTGCAAAAGGAAGGGCTCCCCTGGCCCAGATCATGTCTGCTTGCAGCTAAGGTTACATCAAGGCAGAGTAGCTAGAGTCGGGTGCCCAGGGCGAGTGGGGACGTCAGAACGGATGCTGGAGGCATGGCCGGAAAGGGGGTTGTTGTCCCCACTGGTGGCAGAAAACAGAATCATATATGCGTGTTTATTGACACATGAACAGATTAACCAAGGAGCTTCAGAGAAATGGTAGGAAGAAGAAAAAATCTTTAAAATTATTGAAGCTGACCTATTTTCTTCATGTCAGGGAAGGGAGTGAGAGAGTGATGGGTGTGGAGTGATGCAAAGGGCTACGAAACCATGTGACATTTTGGGCTGAGAGTCACGATATTGGCTTAAGAGATAACATTGGATTTTCTAATTAGAAGCTTCTGATGGCTAACATGAGTAAATATGTACTTAAGCTGGATTTCATTCTTGAAATGTCACAATATGGCAAGTTTTGCATTTCGGTTTTATAACAGTATCATTTTTAAAAACCCACAAAAACATGGGGGGGGGAGGTTTCTGCAAAATGGCATATTTAGTTGGAAATCAGATTTTAACAGCAGATCCAGATCTTACTGCAATTACTGCATTAGAACATAACCCTGACCTGGAATTAGGCTGGCACAGTTAGGCCAGCAAAGTTTGGCTGGCACAAGGACCACCGTAAAGTGCATTTGGAGTCGGGGGATGGCGCATGTCTGTGTGCTGGCCTCTCTGACTCTAAGAGTGGTCCGAGCATACTTTATGGTGTCCCTTGTGCTGGCCAGTCTCAACATGGTCAGGATAGAACCAATTTTTTAAACAACATTTTCCACGTATATATCCTGCTGTTCCCCAGGAAGCTCTTTTTTTGGAGGGGGGGGTTCTTCCATTGAGGCATCCAAACCCACATCTTTGGCTACATGCTAGAGCAGGGGTGTCAAACGTATGCTAAACAGCATTCATGATGCCTGCTGAGGGTTAGAAGTGATGTCATTCAGCAGGAAGTGATGTCATTCATTAGATCATGACCAGAAATAAGCACTTTTTTTCTCGCTTAACAGCCACGAATGTCAAGAGAAAATATGCAAATCTTGATCATATTTTCAATTGGGAGAGCCCAATTATCACCCTTTCAGCAGTGACAACGCAGCTCAACAGCTGATGATAATGCTGGGCAAAGGCAGTGTGGTGATGCCCCTCCCACGGGCCCCACCGAGGGAGTTGGGCAGGCTAGCGAGGAAACCGGTGTGGAGCTGGGCCCTCCCGCCAGCCCTCACCTCCACATCACTCCAAAATGGAGCGATTCCAGAAGCAGGGGGCGTAGCAAGGCTGCACGGAGGGTGCGGTGACGTCTTTCATCACTGCCCTGCCCCAGTCACAGCCAGAGCCTGCTCTGGCTCTGATGCTGGGAGAGCCCAAAGGCCAGAAAAAGAGCTTCCATGGGTCACATCTGGCCTCGGGGCCTTATGCTTGACACGCTGTGCTCAGTGGCGTTATTCACCCGGTACGCTGGGCGGGACTGAGTGGCAGTCCGCCCGTTGCGTCACGCCGCGTTCCGCAACGGGCGGACTGCCACTCAAAGGTAAGTCCCGCCCAGCGTACCGGGTGAATAACGCCACTGGCTGTGCTGGAGCAACAAGCTGGGCCTGGACTCAAGCTGCCCGAATACCTGTTCCTAAAACCAATTTCTTACCTAGCTCGAATGTAACGCTCTTTTGTCAAAGTGGCGCTGAGGACAGTGTACCCCTATCCGTGCTGCCCACAGACAAACACAAATTTGGACCTTGTGGATTATGTTTAAGCAGAATGTGAATGTGTGGCTTCACTTTCGATCCTTGTTCTTTTTCAGACGGGACGATGTAAGGAAAAGGAGAGGAGTATGTCACTGAGTCAGTACCGTGGCCTGTAGCTCCCAACGGGGCATTATGCTTTAAGGAACGTGGCGTGAGAGTTCGCTTGCTTTAGGGAGTTGACGTGGGAGATCTGGCCGCCTGCAGAAGCCAGTTTCTCGCTCAGCTTCCGGTTGATCAGTTCTATGTGCCGGCTGTTTTTCCTGGCTTGCCTGAGCGACCTCTTGACCTTCTTCACACGGTCTCGCAGTTGCCTGTTGCGCTTCTCCAGGGTGGCGACTTTTTGCTGAAGCTTCTTCACGTGGTCCTCCTCGTCAAACAAGGCCTTCTGGACTGAAGAGCACATGAGCTGAAACGAGACACACAGGTGAACGCTCACTCAATGATCAACGGAGCCTTTTTCTGATTCCACTGAGATCTTGGAGGAATCTAGGATATCATGGAGCAAAATTACAGGGGTAGTCTGGAGTGGATTGGGGAAGATAAAGCTAATGTCTGGGGCCCAATCAGGGGCCCCGCTCACCCAGGTCACCTGACATGGCTGAGATCCCAGCCAGCAGGCTTTCCTTTGGTGGTGGCAGCAGAGAAGCAAGGCCTTTCCACCTCGCCAGCAAGACTGGCCGCACGGAGGGCACACCAGGCCCAGCAAGGGCTTGCCCTAGCGGTGGCATCTGGGCGGAACGGGCCGGTACGGTGTTCTGCTTGTTCCGCGGACGGGCCCGGGCTGCGCCGCCTCTCTCGAGGACGTGCGAGCTGTTCCTGGGCCTGCCCGCCCTCCCATGTGTCCAAATCGCTCTGAAATGGAGTGATTCCAGGCACAGGGAGGCACAGGAAGGCGTGGCTGGCCTCCGCCATAGGGGCGGAGGGCTGCCAATCATCCGGGCGTTCCGGTTCCTGGTGCGCCCAGATGACATCACTGGCTTGCCCCCACAGTTCAACTGCCGGAGGGACAAAGGCAGCAGAGGCCAGCCTAGCAGCAGGGCACCAGGCACCACAGTGTTGTCCAAAAACAACAAGCATGGGCACCCAGCCCCTTCCTCCTTGTTCGCAGTTGGGCTGGTCCCATTGAGATCTAGGGAAAAGCCCAATCAGGCAGTTGATGCCTGGGGCAAGGGGAGTGTCAACAGGCCCCATAGGAGAAGAGGGGGCGAGTGCTCACAGGATCGGGGACCTGGAAGACTGTCAAGTCAAGTTTATGCAGTCTGGTCAGGAGGAAGAGAAGGAGCCAGGCATCAGGGATGGGCCAAATAACCCCAGGCTAGCCAGTGATGAGGGCGGTCTGGACGAGGCTGGCTTGCAGGTGGGATGCTGTCCAGCCAGTGAACTTGAGCAAGGCCTTCTGGCAAGGGGGAGGACCAGTGGGTGAAGGATCCCTGCCTATCTCTGAGCTCCCCCCCACTCTTGACAGGCTGGGAGGCTGGAGGGAGCCCAGACACAACCTTCTTCAACTCTAGCAGTCACCTTTCATGACACCCCAAAATCGGCCGTCCGGGGGTAGCCGCCCCATCTCCAGCAGCGCCTATAGAAAACTTCAGAAATTGCAGAATAGGATATCAGATTTTAGAATTAGTGTGAAGCCTGAAGATATGACAAATGAGGGGTTGACAAATTAAGAGCTCAATTCTATAGCTGTTTACACAAAATCAGCGGTGCATGTTGGGCATTTGCCACCCAGTGCGGGCTGCTCAAAGCGTGCCTGCTGGCGCAAGACCCCTCCCCAGTGGAAGCCGGGGCTGCCATCCACTCAGCACAAAGGCACTTCAAACGCTGCTGTAAAGTGAGCACCACAAAAAAAAAAGAGAGAGATTCTGAGGACAATTCATCAGATTAAAAAATGAGCCAATTCACACACTATTAAAGAAGAGTGTATTAATAAAAACATTGAAACGACAGCCCTAATCATGTACTCAGCCCTGCTCCCTTATTAATACCACCACCTCTGCAGCAGCCCACTGGGATGACTCTGCTCTGCTGCATGGCTTGCCTCTATAATTGCCACATGATTCATTCATCTGTTTTTAATTTTACATTTTTCTGGCATGCCCACAGAGAGCACCATGCTAAAGACACTTTAAAAACAAGACATTAGCTAGCAGTAATCTCCAGGTTAGGAGATAACCATGCAATCCTATACACGATTACTCTGAAGTAAGCTTCAGAGTATTATATGTTTAATGGGGATTACTCATGGGTATAGCAATGTATGGCTGTGAGAGCTGGACCATATGAAAGGCAGAGCGCCGAAGAATAGATGCTTTTGAATTATGGTGTTGGAGAAGACTCTTGAGAGTCCCCTGGACTGCAAGGAGATCCAATCGGTCAGTCCTACAGGAAGTCAAGCCAGATTGCTCCCTGGAGGGACAAATCCTGAAGCTGAAGCTCCAATACTTTGGCCACCTCATGAGAGGAGAGAGGACTCTTTAGAAAGATGGGAAGGCATGCTGGGAAAGATGGAAGGCCAAAGGAGAAGGGGGCGGCAGAGGATGAGATGGTTAGACAGTGTCACCGAAGCGATGAACATGAAATTGGGCGAACTCCGGAAGCTAGTGGAGGACAGGGAGGCCTGGCGTGCTGTGGTCCAGGGGGTCGCAAAGAGTCGGGCACGACTTAGCGACTGAACAACAACACTCATGGGTAAGGGTGTAGAGGATTGCAGCCAGGCAGCCCAATCTAACCCCCCCCCCCTGCGCTTTTCATCAGCGCCAACAGAGTTAGCGCTGCCAGCTAGGGAGGGGTGGCAACCAGATGGCCCAGAAGAGAAAAGTAAAAACCATTTTCACTTACCTCCCTGTAAGCCCCCTGGCTGCCAGTGGGTCTCCTTGGACCTACACCAGCAATTTAGCAGCTATTTTACGGGCACTTGAGAAGCTTCAGGAGGAGCATTGAGCTGGAAATGGGGATAAAATCTTGATGTGCTGTTATCAAGATTCTCTCCTCCCGTCCCGTTTGGCCCACCCCCAACTCTGATCCTCACCCAAACCGCCTCTGCAGCCACCTGACCTGCTGCGGTGCAGGCTGGGTAAGCCGTTTGCATATGCACAGGGCCTCTGGCCATTTGCACCGGTGGCCCCTTAGCGCATGACATTGGCACAGCTTTTGCAGCACCGGACAAGAATTTATGGCTGTGGATCGTGAGATATAGGATAGGGAATAGGGTTGGAATAGGGAATAAGACTATTGGTAGGGTGCCAACCTAGAAAATTTTACTGTAAGATCCCATTGTATCAAGCATTTGAGAACCATTGCTCTATGGACTCAATTTTTACATAAATCTTGGAAATAATTATTCTGGTTTTTTTAAATAGGTTTTTTAAAACAACAACCCAAATTGTTGATTGGCACTGTCAGTGTGTGAAGTTGTGTTGGCCATCTAACATATTGATCAACTGTTGTGTAGGTGTAGTAAACAGCTCATTGCTTTACTCAATTTTTCATTTCATGTCTTGTTATACCGTTTTTCGCTATCTCCTAACACGACCTTGAAGGGGTCCATACCGCCTTTGGCTGAGATGTTGCGTAAGACCCACCAGTAAATAACAGCATAATCCTGTGGAAGTGTCCTCAGAAGTAAGTCCCCCTTGTGTTCAGTGGGGCTTACTCCCAAGAAAGCGTGGATCAGAGTGCAGCCTGAATCAGTTAAGACCTCACATGCCCGTGGTAGTGAATAAATCATTCCGTATTATTGCATTTAATTTTTCATTCTGTTTTGGCCAAATATTTTCCCAAAATGTTGAAAGGCTTGAGAAGGGAAAAGAATCATTACATTGGCTTTGGAAAAGGACTAGCCACAAGCAACGCTGTTTAGAATGGCCCACCAGAAGCGCCATTGGCCACCAATGACTTTTATTTAGTCTGCATTACTAATCTGCTCTGTGAATTGCCAGGGCCAGAGATCTTGGCACTCCTCCAGTCTCTGAAGGAGCTGCTTTTCAGAGCAAGAGCCCAAGATACAGTGCTTTTTGTGTGCATGTGTTAGATGTTATTTATGAAACGATGCATGCCCATTTCAAGCTCAATGTGATTGTCCAGGCATCTTATTCAAAGACGATTTACTTAACTCAGGCTTTGACCTGCCGAACTTAACATTCAAGTGCTCTACAGACAAAATTCCCATTCCCCAGGTTTCCTTATTCCAGATGCATTCTGGGCTGAAGCGGAGGCAATGGCTTGACTTCTGGATCCTTCCAGAGAATCGCCAACACAGCCTGTTTTGAACGTGTTGAATTAAGTAGGATTTGAATGGCCAGAAGTGCCGTTATTTCCCAGCCATTTTCCAATAGCAAAGTGAGAGCGCAATCCTAAGCTGCGGGCCTGTGCTGCGGGCCTATTTAGCAGGTGCAGAGCCAAGGACGCTGTGCGGCCCAAACGCATCCCAGCTCCACCCCTTCCCCAGACAGGCACGCCTCCTGGCCCGCCCACTCCCCGCCCAGAAACACCCTCCCTCCCACCTTTCCCCCTGCCCAGAAAAGCCCCTGCACCAGCTGAACTTGGCTGGTGCAGGAGTGTCATGCCACCAGCTTTGGCTGCTGCTGCTGGGCTGACACCGCTGCTAGTGTCAGCTAGCGTTGGCCCAGCAGCTAGTGTCGGCCCAACATAATGCCGGATTGCGCCCTAAATCAGAAAGAGAAAAAAGCGTATTTCCAACCTTGCCACAGGCAAAAGAACCACCCAGCACTTCCCCTTTCCAGAATCCTGTCTTCCCATTTTCAACAATGGCTGCACTAGGTGCTACACAACCCTCCTGCAATTGGCTCATGACCAGCGACGGGATCTACAAATGATCAGGGGGAACACTGGGCGGGACATAGGCGGGACTTCTGTTTGAGTGGCAGCCCGTCCGTAGCGTTCCGCAGCTGCCCTGGCCTGGGGCGGCTCCTGCTCGCTGCAGGGGACAGGTGAGGGTCGCGCGGGTGCCTGGGTGAGCAGCGGGGGGCGCGCTAACCGGGGGTAGCCCCCCCAGGCCAGGACAGCTGCAGAATGCTACAGACGGGCAGCCAATCACGCGGAAGCCCCACGTAAGTCCCACCCAGCATTCCCCCTGATCATTTGTAGATCCCGTCGCTGCTCGTGAGCCACCTAATGGATCCCGACTTACAGTTTGAGAAACACCGTCATAGACACTGGAGCACACTAAAGAGTGGTTTGCTCTCATTTCTCCTGGGCTTCCATCAGGTTTGCTATGACGTGGTGCGGACGTTCGAGTTACTGGCTGGAGAGATCCCAAGAATTTCCTGCTCCCGTGCGCCTGGCTGGAAAATGCGAGTGCCGTTGGCGAGCTTTGACTAGTGTGCCGACCGAGATGCGCAGACTCAGCGGAAAGGAGAAATTGTGGGGAAGAGAAGCTCAGCATGGACCAACCTAAACACTCCGTAGCCACTTTTCTTTTTCAAAATGATCTAAAAAGCTCTGTGCTCAGCAGTTATCTCCAGAGAAAGGACCCATTCATTTAAAAGTATGATTGTTGTTTCACTGGGATACTTCAATGCCTGTTGAATTCTGGGAAGAAGGAAGTATTAAAAATCTAAATCTAAATCTAAAACATCATTTCAGGTTTTAGGGAGGGGTGATGGGAGAAGATCCTCGCAGCCAGACTGTTCTTAGATGCATTCAAAAGTTTTACAGGAAAACTTTATGCACTTTTAAGGGCATTTTTTTTCTTTTGTAGAAAGGCAACAAATGTTATCAACCACACAGAGTCACTTTTCTGGTTTTCACGCAATGGAATGTGTGCCACGTGCTTTTCTGAAGTTGAGGTAATCAGAATCATTCTGAGAAGCAAACTTTATCTCCGGAGTTTCGGTTTTCTCTCTGGGATGTTCGTGATGGGGATGGGGTTAGCCAGTGAAAACAGATATGTCCTTGTATCTGTTTAGGCCCCAAGCTAAGAGGGATGATTGTCATAAAGCATGTATTCACTGGAAGCTGGAAGCCTAGAAGGTCTTGAGAAAGAAATAATGGCAGGAACATTCAACCCCTAATATAAAGTCTTTTTTAAATAAAAAGTTAACGATCAGTAGTTGAATTGTGATATAGTCTCTCTCTCTCTCTCTCTCTCTCTCTCTCTCTCTCTCTCTCACACACACACACACACACACACACACACACACACACACACACA
>JAJKFI010017184.1:0-22429 GCA_029204185.1 Lerista edwardsae | reverse complement strand
ATCTATCTATCTATCTATCTATCTATCTATCTATCTATCTATCTATCCTCCCACCTCACTGGATGGTCATTAGAAATCATTCCTATGCACATCACCCTGAGATATAAGCAGGGCCGGCGTTAAGCCAATTGGGCCCCACGCCTAAGGGTGGCCCTGCACTAGGATAATCCTCTCTAGTAAAATACACATAACACCACATTGCAATGGAGCTAAACACTACATTGCAGGTTTTATAGAGAAAAGCAACAATTTTCACTTTCTTTTGAATTCTTTAAGAAGTCAGTAGTAGGTGTTTATGTGCCAAGATCCACCTGGTCCATTAACTCACTTGCACCTTTTAAGTGCGCATTTTGAGTACTTTCCTGTAAAGGAAAGTAATCATATTTTGATTACTTTCTACTGTAGAGATAGAAAGTCTGCAATAAATTTTATTTACATCGCTACAATTCTACATACCTTGGCTATGAACTGGGGGTTCAGCAAACAATGTTTCCAATTGCCCCCCCCCACTCAGCTCCTTCTGCCGGCCCTGGCCACCAAGAAAGGTGTGATACAAATGGAAATGTGATGCATGACTATTATTTTGCAGAAAAACCATGCATAGGAGGCATTTGTGCGGCAAATTTGCATTCTATCCAGCATAAGTTTTACATATGCATTACAAGCCGACTGAGCCTTGTGTGAAAACAACCTCACTGCCTCCAGTAAGTAACACTGTGTGGGAAGAATCAATTTGGGCAACCCCATAAATTTTAATTATCGCCATCTGTGAAAGCAGATGGAGGTTTATATAAATGTTACATCCACAAAAGGGAACATCCACCAATGTATCTCTCATGTGGACAATCTTTCAAGGCTATGCAGATTCCAAACATTCACCAAAAGAGTCTTCTGTTAATGTTAACTGGATGTATTTGTGCATTTAAGCACCACTCACAGAAGTTGGGTTGATTGTGGAAAAGCACATCCCCATTGAGCTGGTAAACACTTTTATGCTACCAGAGGAAACTGAATGACAGTTGAACTTGCCTGGCTTTCCCCAGGGAACCCTGGGAATGGTAATTTTCTTTGGGTGCCTCTGAGAATATCCTGAAAATATTTATATACTGACTTATCCAAGTTCAAGAAGGCTGCCGTAACTATTCAGTAAAACAAGATCAAACTCTCCAAATTTTTGCTCTCTGTTGTGAGAGAGGGAAAAGAACATCCCTCTATCCATCCCCTGCTGATTGCTAATGTTTACGGCAGCATTTTGGGCATCCAAATCTGGATGTAACTTGTGATAACATCACTCTCTGAATTTTTGGGTTTGCTCTCCGAATTGGCCAGACACAGTAGCGTCCTAGAACGTGGTGATGCATAAAAGTCACCCCCCATGTCAAGTGTCATCCCTGCACCCTCTCCTGATTCTGGAATAGTTCAATTTCAGAGCCAGACAGAGCTGAGGGGTGGTGGGCCGGGCCAACTTACTGCTTTCAGCAACGAGTGCTGCATTCCCATCCCCTGGGAACTAAAATTCCTAAACTTACCTGGGTCACAATGTCCCTGCAGTCACTTCTTTGTGGTTGAGCCGGGTGCTGCCATCTTGGATCCTACAAAAGTTGCGAGATTTTGTGGGATCCAAGATTGCAGTGCCCACATTGTGAGATTTGGGTGCCGCCATCTTGGACCTCATGAGGCACCCAGGGGAAACAGGTAGGAGGGGCGACCGGGAAGGTATTGCGACGCACACTTTGGCACCCCTGCCCAAAGCTAAAGCTTGGCAACTGCACAAATCCTAAAAGGGTACTGGATGTGGATAATGAAACACCAGCTTTTATCTACCTAACCAAAATCATAGGAAGGGGATATATTTTATGGAAAAGTTCAATAGAAGGCTTTGGGCCTGTGCATCAAGCCAGGCTATGAAGCTTTGCCCTTCTGTGCTAATGGAGGCAGTTATTTTGTTAATGTCAGCTATTTTGCTAATCTGACATTGTTACAGTGCCTGGGTTCCATTTTCCAAACGGGCGCCAATCCTTTCCTTTCTGTGAAAGCCGCAGACTCCCTATGAGTGCAGCATGAATATGCTACCCTGACCTTGCACAGAGCACATTAGCCAAGTTTGTTTGCTTAAGCAGGCAAAGGAAAATCCGTAAGGCTATTAGCATATTTATGAAATGGGCTTTGCTCTCAGCATGCCTGTCATGGAAAAAAAAAAAACCCTTCAGGACCGACTGAATTTTTTCGTTGAAAAGGGGCCAATTCTCCCGCTATGCTTGATGGTTTGGCCCACAGCATATTGTGAAGGCATGTGGAAAACCCAAGTCTAACATCAGCCACTGAAGCACCTGAGAGAAGTGCAGTGGTGTTCTTAGAGGGGGGAAATGCTAAGCCTCGCAGGAGTCTTAGCTTTTGTGTAAAGGAGCTCCTCCATCTCGCCTTTTATTTAGAGCAATTTGCAGCTTGGGGAGCAAAATCTCAGAGCCAGCTCTCTGAGCTGCAAATAGCTCTGGGGGGCAAGGGTTGGGAACGCTTTACACAGGAGCTCAGGCTCCTGCAAGGCTTATAGGAATGCCAGAGGCGGAGGGAGGGTTTTGCAGGGTGTGACAGGCGCAATGGGTGCCGGCAGCAGTGAGGCGCCACTGCGCGGAACAACCCATGCACTTTTCCACCCCCGCCTCCCTTACTCTTGTATCACTCCTTAATGGAGTAGTTCTGGGCACAGAGAGGTGTAGCTTGGTGATGCATGGGGGTGGGGCGCCACGCTGGGGTGATGGTGACGTCACCCCACCCCTGAGCATGCTCAGAGCCAGGAATGTCTCTGAGGAGTGACACTGGAGAAGTGCTCTCTTTTCAACTAGGACAGCATCCTACAAACAATGAAAAAAATCATTTTTGGTCACTAAACACAAGCCAGGTCCAGGAAGAAAACGAAGTGGTCAAAATGTTGCACCCATAATCTAGGAACAATACACATGGCAGCTTTTTAGTGCCACAACCCACCACATCCTCCACGGCGGGTCATGACACAATCCTCCCTGTAGCGCCATGATGCACTTGGGAGCCCCCAAAGGTCACTTGGAAGTCGCACTGGGCCTGCAACTCACTCGATTGGCCTCTGGTGACCTCCATTGGCCTCATTGGACTGGAAGTTGTGTCCACAAACAGGGCGTCGCTTCTAGTCACATCCACAAGTCATTCTGGGACCCACAGAGGGAATGCCATCAGGAACACCTACTCTAGATCAGGGTGACCAGGTACAATGGAAGACAGAATCCCTGTACTGTTACCCATTGTACAGAAGAGGGAATTTTGGCACGTGCAGCTCAACAGGGAAGGGTTTAAAAAGCTGCACCTCCCAAAATTCCCTCTTCTATCTATACAGTGGTGAACGGTAGAGGCATTCTGTCCCCCCAGTGACCTGCTCTAGATGAGTTCCTATTTGGAACTCAGAACTCTACTTTAAAAGTGTATTCTAAACTTGAAGGGTAGGAACTTAGAGTGCAATCCAAAGTTGGCGCTGGAATGGTGAGGCCTGCGGGCCTGCGCCATATCCAGCATACCTTATTCATGCTAGGGAGCCTCCCCAGGATAAGGGCACATTTGTGTATATATAGCAGGCGCAGCTCTGAGGAAGCTGCAGAGCCCGAATCGGGGCCATGCCGCCTGGTGACGGAGCCTTGGATGCGGCCCAATGGCTGCATCCCAACCGCTTCCCCCTCCCTGGGCCGGCCCGCCCACCGGCTCACCCACCCCCGCCCAGTTCCTCCCTCCCTCCTCCCAAAACCGCCCTTGTGCCAGCCGGGTTCAGTTGCCACAAAGGCGGTGCAACACCAGTGCTCTTGGGCGGATACTACTGCTCGCGTAGCATCACGATGCTACCACGATGCTATCACATAGCATCACGCAACATCATTCTGTGAATTGCTCCCTTAGTTATTGAATGCTCCAACTACTACATCCAGAGTCAGTCTGGGTGTAGTGGTTGGGATATTGGACTAGGATCTGATACACTTGGTTTCCAACCTACATAAGGCACACTGGGTGACAGTGAGCAATCACTACGTCTGATCGACTTCACAAGGTTGTTGTGCAAATAAAATGGAGGGGAGAGAATTTTGTCATGACTTTGAGTTCCTTGGAGGAAGGGCAAGATGCTACGACTACCTAGAGCAGTGTTATTCTAACTGTGGTTCGGGACCCACTTGATGTCAGGTGGGTCATGGAAAGCTGGGGGCAGCCATATTGGAAACTGTAGACCTTACTCTTGTTATATTCCTTTTGTGAGTATTAGCAGTTAATTTTCAAGTGAGGGTTTTTTTAAATTTTGTTTTTAGTTCATTGCTTTTACTTAATATTTTGTCCTAATCTTGCTTTTTGTCAGGGATGTTTCATGGTTGTACAATTGCTGCAATCTAAGAATGTCAATTTGCATTTCAGCAGTGTCATTAAGTTACAATGACAGCACTTCCTGCTTGATGATGTCACGTCCTGCCACGACATCACTTCCAAGTTAATGACATCATTTCCGGTGGGTCCCGACATGAGTGCTATTCTAAAAAGTAGGTTCCAGTCTAAAATGTTTGTAAACCATTGACCTAAGAGGTTAAGAGCTATAAATAGGCAGCCACTGTTGAAAAAAAGAAAAGTAACTACTAAAATAACACCACTATCACCCAAGCACTTCTAACTCTGGTTCATACCCCTGGTTCTAAACCACTTCATAACCCCTGATTATGTAGCTCCTTCCCTCCTTCTCCAATCCCTCCTAGAAAATGGCCAGCAAGCAAAAAAACCCACCACCACCACCACCACCCCAGGAAACTGCAGCTCAATAAACAAAGCAGTTTTCAAGTCAGATTATGAGATTTTGGGAAGGAGTTCATGAAAGAGCAGCAGATTGCTACAAATCCCATTTCAAAAGCTCAGTGGGTCTCCACACTTATCTGGATATTCTGCTGCTCACAAATATGGGTTTTTACAGGATTCAGTCACTATGGAGACTTTACAATTAACAAATATATTCTAAAGTTCTTGAAGTAGAACTACCTAAAGAACTATAGACAGAGTTCCCCCATCCCAATTGAATGGGTGTTGCCAGACCTCCCATTTCCCTGCTTCCATTGGCATAAAAAGTTGTCTAACCACTTCAGCTGAACTGGTGGTGATCAAGACCAGTAGATCTTTAATGGACCCTTTGGCTCCCCTGGGGTGTCTTCTTTGAGGCCCCTATAGTCCAAATGACCCCAATATCTCTTGTGCGCTACTAGGCCTTGGAGGAATGCGCACTCCAAGATTAGTCAAGATTAGACCAAATGCTGCTCCTTCTTATGATGATGTCCCAGCTTGTGCTCTTCCCACTCCCTGGATTACTTGATTCATTTATCTTACATTTTTCTACCGCCCTTCGGAGCTCAGAGTGGTGTGTGTAGCTCCTTCCCTTCTTCTGTCTTCACAATAACCCTGCGAGGTAGGCTAGGCTGAAAGAATGGCCCAAGGTCCACCAGGAGACTAGAGCAACAGAGGAGACTAGAGCATCTAGCCCAGCAGTCCCCAAACAGCAGAACTATTGCGCAACGAAAAAACCATCCCCGTCATGAGCGGGGCTTACTGTTCCGTGCTGCTCCTCCAGATCCTGCAAGCCAGTTTCATCAGGAAATCACTCTGCCCAGCCGCTTCTGCTCCAAAATCAGGGTACAGGGCCTGCTGGGGCAACAGGCCATGGAAACGGCTGACCAGCACATCTTCGCAGGGCGATAGTCTTGCAAGGTATGGAGCAGCAGCGCAGAACAGTCAGTCCAGTTGACGACAGTGATGGGTTTTAGCAGCCTCCAGATCTGGCTCATGGGCCGGGGTTGGTGCCTGTTGCTCTAGCGCATCATTGTCCACTTTTTCACACTTCCTCTTCACTCTGGCGCCCTAGAATACTGAAAGGAGGAGGAGGAGAAGCAGTGGAGGTGGTCAGAGACGGGTGCCCTTCCCAGTCTACTCTACTGCCTGAGTCCACCTTGTGAATACCCTGGCCATTTCAGTTCTTCTGACAAGATGAAAAGGCTTTTTTCCCTTTCTGATTCACTTCGCTATTGGAAAATGGCAATATGAGAAATCAGCCAACTTCTTGCTGCATTCTCAGGAAAGCAGCAGGCTCTGGCATCGCAATGACAGCACTTCAAGCCATGGCATCATTTCTGGCGGGTCCTGGACAGATTGTCATTTTTTAAAAAGTGGGTTTTGGTGCTAAAAAGTTTGAGAATCATTGCTATACTGTACATTATATAGGGCGGCGGGGTTTTCGTGATGTCTCACAGTTTGGGAACCACTGCTCTATGCTGTCAGTGCCAGTCGCTGACCCAGGGGGGTGCAGGGATGGCAAGCCGCATGGGCGCCGGGCGGTGGGGGCGCCATTGCGTGGAGTCCGGGCGCTTTTTGGCCCGCCCACCCTCCCTTGCGCCTGGAACGCTCCAAAATGGAGCTCTTCCGGGTGCAGGGAGGCGTGGCGGGGAGACGCATGGGGGCGGGGCAACGTGCTGGGGGCACGGTTTTGTCGCCTTGCCATGAGGCGTGCTCCCGGCCCGGACTGCCTCTGGTCAGTGCTCATGTAGAAGTAAGCCCCACTGAACACAATGGAACGTCCCTCTGCGTAGACATGCCGAGGGTTCCGCCATGACAGCCTTGTAAAGCAGGCCAGAGTGATTCCCATGATTGCGTGTGCATGGGGGGCTTTTGGCTGGGAAACCAAGGGCCTCCCAGAGCTACCTAATGAGTTTGTTACTGAGGTGAGGACTCTAAGTAGGAGCTTCACAGTTGTTCCTCAGGACCTCTGAGAGCTGGCATTGGACCGGGGGCAAGATGCCTGATGGGGCCTCCCCTTCTTAAGTTTTCCTACAAACCTCCAGAATGCATTGGGGTAATAGAAGCAGTGGCAGATCTAGGGGGGCACAGGGGACACAAGCCCTGGGTGCCATCTTGGGGCCATCTAGGGGGGTGCCCATGGCCCCCACAACATTACACAGGTAGACCAGGGCCCCAGAGCCCAGATCTACCCATTGTGAACAGCCATGGGTAGACCAGGGCCCCAGAGCCCAGATCTACCCATTGGAAACAGCCACGGATAGACCAGTCTACCCATTAGGAACAACATCAGAGCCCAGATCTACCCTTTAGAGCCAGCCATGGGTAGACCAGGGCTCCACAGGTCAGGAAGGCATCTATAGTGCAGACCTTCCCCCATCCATTCAAAGCATATTTCCAGAGCCAAGTCTTCTTTAATCATAACTTTTAAGGTCACGGTGAGCTTAGCCTTATTTATTTTTTTGTAGTTGGTTCTTAAAGTTTGCTGACTTTAGTTTGAAATCCCTGTGTCTCCACTTTCAAAAATCTGAGTCAGTGTCTGAAAAAGCCACATGTCAGCAGAGACCATCATGCAATGCTTCCAATTTGCTTATATAACTGGGGGGGGCACATGCTAATCTCCCATACAAATTGGAAGCATTGCATGATGGTCTCTGCTGACATGTGGCTTTTTCAGACACTGACTCACCCTTAAACTAACTCAGTGGTTCTCAAACTTTTTAAGATGGAACTCACTTTTTGACACTTGTGTTGGGACCCACCAGAAGTGATGCCGCAGCCGGAAGTGCCGTCATCAAGCAGGAAGTGCTGTCATCAAGCAGGAAGTGCCGTCATCAAGCAGGAAGTGCCATCGTTGTAATTTAATAAAAATGACCCTCCTGGAATGCAAACTGGCAGTCTTGTACTGCAGCAATTGCACAACCAGGAAACGTCCCTGGCAGAAAGCAAGATGAGGACGAAATATGATTTAAAAGCACTAAACTAAAAACAAAATTAAAAAAGAAACCCTGACTTCAAAATTCAAACTGTTAACACTCACAGAAGGAATATAGCAAGAGTCACGTCTGCAGCTTCCAAGATGGCTGCTCCCAGGTTTCTGCAACCCACCTGACATCAGGTCACGACTCACCAAGTGGGTCCTGACCCCGAGTTTCAAGACCAGTGAACTAAGATATAAAAAATAGTGAGTTGATACAATGACTGTGGGGATTCTTGGAAATTACTTGACTGAGACCAACTCCTGTAAAAAAACAGAGGGTGGACAATGTGCTTTTCTGCAGAACTACAAATATGCACCCGGGAACCATTGTTTCAATATCAATTCAAGCAGCCTTTCCACTCGTCTATAATCTGCTCACAGCTGCAGAAGGTCAGAAAGAGGGACAGCTGCAACTTCAACACATGTGCTTCTTCATTTCCCAGTGTTGGAGATTTTTTACCATGTGACCAGAGGCGGATCTAAGGGGGGGGCAAATCTGTAAGTTTTGCAAGAAGCCTTACCTTGCAGTGGAAAACACTCCTCTCCTGCACTGTTCTAGCCAATCCTCACAGGGAACAGCAACATCTTGGCATTGCTTACTGGCTACAGCAGCAAGGGAGAGGAGGGATTTACATGACAGGTTAAGGCTCCTTGCAACACTTACAGATTTGTCACCCCTTAGATCCGCCTCTGCATGTGACTTCTATTGCTAGACTTACTGGGCTAGCAGAGTGATGGTGCAATACTAACTTGTGGAGGAGCAGGCAGTCCGGTAGGTATTTCCCCTTGCCCCAGGTAAGCCCCAGCTGGGCTGATGGGGCTCCTCAAAACTGTGCCTACTGCTTAGCAGGCACAAGTCAGGATCAGGGCCACCCATTCTGGGGACAGGGAGTTGGATCCCGCATGACTGTTGGATCCTGGCTCTTCCCCCTTCCCTGCCCGCAGGAATGTCCTCTGTCCATCCCATTACACCCTTCCTCCTGCCTTTTCCCCCACACCCAGAAATGGTCCTGCACTGACCAGACTCAGCCAGTGTGGGACTTATGTACCTCCCCATGGTTGCTCACAGACTCACAGTTTGGAAACAACTTACATAAAACCTCATATATCTATCCGATTAATTACAGGCTATTTAACCACCATGGTAAGCATATGCATTGGCTTCCTGGACCTTGAGCATATGAGATTAAACACGATATTTACTAATCCATGCACCATACTTCATGGTATGGAATTTCAAGAACAGTTCTGTATCTTCCTCCTTCACTTTCAGTGCACCATGGGATTGTTCTCAGGAAGCCTGCGCCTGCGTCTGCCTGCCTGCCAGACAGCAACCATCAACAGAAATTTTCACACAAATCTAGTGCGTTATCTTTTTGCAAGCCAACATAAATAGCCAAGTCCTTACGGAAGAATCACCTCCTGGGATCGCTCTGTAAGTTGGCAGACTAACAACAACAACGTATGGCTTGCTTAATGCTTTGGCTAGGACTCATTGTACCCGTGCCAGTGACACTATCTTCCACACACATCCTGCCTAAATGTTTGAGACTGTATGCCTTTTGGGGCAGGGGCCTGTCTTCTTGCTATGCTTTATGTACAAAAAAAATCCCTAGAGCAGGTGCATTTTTCCTTTTAAAAAGCATACCACCCCTTTCTTCCTCTGCTAAAATCACAAGCATCAATCAATCAATCAATCAATCAATCAATCAATCAATCAATCACTACTATTTATATACCGCTTTTCAACATAAAGTTCACAAAGCGGTTTACAGGCAAATAATAACATTAAGTTAAATGGCTCTCTGTCCCAAAAGGACTCCCAATCTAAAAGAATGGAGAACACCACCAGCAACAGCCACGAGAAACACACTGTGCTGGGGTGAAAAGAGACAATTGCTCTCCCCCTGCTAAATATAAGAGGACACCACTTGAAAAAGTGCCTCTTGCCCAGTTAGCAGGGGTTAAGCATGCGTTCCTCTTTGTTCATTCAAAAACTTGGTTTTACCCAAGGAGGAAGATACCAAACCCAGAAGGTAGACACTCCCACAACTGGCATCTCTGTTTGGAAACAAGCTGGTTAAAAAAATGTGTTAGATGTCTGTGCCCTCCAGGCTACACATCTGGTGCCAGCTGTGATGAAGGTGGAAGACTCTGAAAGACGGATCTCCTGTTCAAGCTTTCTGCCCTAGGCGTTTAGATGAAGACAGATGAAAGAGGCACTGCTACTGTTTATTAATAAGAAGATGCCCCTTTTGGACCCATAACTAAGAACCAAGGTGGTTATACTGTCCATATGCCAATCTTCTATGGCTGACCTCCTACAGGGAGAACAGGAAACCAACTAAAACGCTTACCCTATTGTCTTCTTGTACCTCCCAGTCACTGGAGAAGGTGATCGCATTTTGCCCGTGGGTGCAGTTGGAAAACTGGAAGAGGCTGGAGAACATCCGTCTGTTTTCCTGGATATCTGGAAATATTGCATCCTGGAAATTTACTCCATGCGGAAGGAGGTTGTAGTTCTCATCCATTCTGGAGAATGGAAATAAGACTTTTATAACCCAATCTGTCCGATAGGCTTCTGAGCCCGTCGGGCTTCCAAAGGGCAAGTATTGTGCCAGACTATCACCGTGAAAGTGTTTTACATGGCTGTTCAATTAGATTATGGCTGCAATCCTATACACATCTGGGAGTATGCCCCATTCAGCTCAGTACTGCTTACTTCTGAGTAGGCATGCATAGGATTGCACACACCGCATATCGGTATTATATTATGTTTTGATTATACGTCAGGAAGAAATGATTGACTGTCAGGGCAGTTTGGTAGTGGAACCGATTGCTATGGGGAGGTGATGGATTCTCCCTCACTGATGATCTTCAAGCAGAAGTTCGGCAGGCACCTTCTGGAGATGCTCTAGGAGGATTTCTTGCCAAAGGCAGGGGGTTGTACTAGATGACCTTGTGGGCAGTGGTGCAATTCAAATGAATTAACAACCAGTTCTATGATGTCATAGCCGGAGCCAAAAAAAACTCGAAGCCAGCCGAGGTAAGCGAGTGGGCAGGGTCCGGCCATTTAACAACCGGTTCTATAGAACCTGGGCGAACCCCCTGAATTTCACTACTGCTTGTGGGTCATTTCCAACTCTATAATTCTATGACTAAGGGCTCAATCCTAACCTGGAGTTAGTCTAGCACAGTTAGGCCAGCAAAGTTTGGCTGGCACAAAGGCCACCATAAAGCACGTTTGGACCACAGCACACAGACATGCGCCATCCTCCCTGACTCTGAGAGTGGTCCAAACATACTTTGCTGTGTCCCTTGTGCTGCCCTAACCACGCTGGTCTAACTCCAGGTTAGGATTGTGTCCTCACACATTCCCATGCATTTGTGGCAGATAACATGGCGGATAACATGGGAAGAAGGTCATAGTGACTGATTGCATGACGCTGCCTTATATCAGTTTGGCTCACTGGTCCACCTAACTGGTCCACCTAACTGGTGCACCTAACTCAGCATTGTCTACATCGACTGGTGAGAGCTCTTCGAGGTGTCACGTGCAGGGTCTTTCCCAGCCTTACCCAAAGACTGAATCTGGAATCTTCTACCTGCAAATCAGGTGCTCTGTCACTAAGCTACAGCCCAGTCCCCACAGGGCAGCCTGGGAGCATCATGACAAGCAGGAATCTGAAGTCATGTGAGTCAAGATCTATGGCTCCTCAACCTACGCTATGCTAGAAGATTTCCCTCACACTGCACACTTATGGACTGAATCACTTCAGGCTGCACCTATGGGGTCACATGCCCCTCTACATAGGAAAAAATAGTAATAAGACTACTACTTCATGGAGAAAGCTAGTCATCCCTCCACATGCTAGTTTATTACATGCAGGGAGCTGTCTACACAAAGGAGCATTCAAACCCACAAACCTCTCCACCTGCAGTCTGAAGTGGTACAACCCACGTCTACCTGCTCCCTGGGCACTAGAGATCAGCTCTTAATGCCCCCTCGTGCCTGCTTGTCCTTGCTCTAAACTCATCAGCTGGTCTTCAGGTTAGTCACTATCTAGCCTTAGGGAAGCCCCCCTTCAGTGGCATAGCTACTATAAAACATCTGCAACCAGGGGTCAAAGAAGATTTTGTAAAAAAAAAAACCACGACAAAATCAAATTTAATTAAGTAAATAAACGTTTTCCAGTTACTTGGCCATAATTTTTTATAGAATACGGTTATTCTATATTATTCCAATAATAATTCCAGTGTGGTTTGTTTCAATGTGGTTTGTTTCATTGCATTCTGCATTAAATTACCTTTCCAATGATATGTAACATGATGGTATTATCCATACGTACCAAGGTTTTCACAATTTTGGCCACTAGTGTGTCAAGCTCAGCTTGTTGCCTGCCTAAAGCTTGGTACAATTGCCCTCTTGCACCCTTTTAGCTACACCACTGCCTCTCTATTTTTTCTACAGTTGGTGCAACCGCGCATCTCCAATAATAGTGACCTGCTCTATAGGCTTGTTGTACAGAATGCTGAGATAACATACGTGAAGTGCTTTGAACCAGCTAGAGCAATTGTTCCCAAACTGTGGGTTAGAACCCACCAGTGGGTTGCGAGCCAATTTCAGGTGGGTTGCGAACAGTGGCGTCTCTACAGGGAGGTTAGAGCTCTAAGTTTTGCAAGAAGCCTTACCTTGCAGTCGAAATCACTCCTTTCCTGCACTGTTTTAGCCAATCCTCATAGGGAAAAGCAACATCTTGGCGTTGCTTACTGGCTACAGCACCAAGGAAAAGGAGGGATTTACATGACAGGGTAAGGCTCCTTGCAAAACTTAGAGCTCTGCCCTCCCTGTAGAGACGCCACTGGTTGCGAAGCACTTAGAGAACAGCCACATTGCAAATTGGAGATTGGATGCTGCAAAAGAGGAGGGCTGTGTGCTTCTGTCAAGGCTGCAAATTGGCTTTTTCCCTTTCCAATTTACTTTGCTTTAAAAAATTGCTGAGAAATGACCCAATTTATTGCTGTATTCTCAGGAAAGCAGCAGGCTCTGGTGCCACAATGACGGCACTTCCAGCCATGACATCACTTCCGGTGGGTCCCGGACAGACGGTCATTCTAAAAAGTGTGTCCCGGTGCTAAAAAGTTTGAGAACCACTGAGATAAAGCACTACACAAAAGTTAAGTATCGTTTATATTAAACTTGAGCATCACAGAACTACAAGCGGTATTTTACATGGAACAGGGGGAGGGCAAGTCCCACCTTCTGTTCAAGATTATGTTGGTTATGGCTTGGTCAGTTTGCAAGATGATGCACTCACCTGAGGAAGAAGAAGTAGGAGTAGTCCTGCATGACTGTGTGCGAGTGGCAGGAGAAATACCCCAGGCCGGTCAGGTTCATCCGCGACCCGGCGGGGACTTCCAGCATGCTCCCCCATGCCTGGTCACAGAGCATCTCAATCTCGGCCGAGTAAAAGAGCCCCCCCTCCGTGCCTTCGTACTGCCAGGGCAAGTAGTTGTACATGCTGTACATATCCTGGTGCAGGGCCAGCACTTTGGCGTACACAATGATTTCTGCCAGCTCAGCTCTGCAGCTCTCGCTCAGGGGTCTCCAGTCGGATGGCAGCTGACAGCCCCTGCCTGGCCGGAGCTGGGTCCCCAGGCAGACGAGGGTGAACAGCCGGAGCAGCAGGCTTTGCAGCATGACGGATGATGAGAGCAAAGAATACAAGCTACTTCACGCTGGATGCTGAAGTTTCCCCCAGTGCTTTTTGCATATATATATATATATATTTAAACACACACACACACAAAACCTGAGGCTAAGTTTATGAAACTGGATCCCAGCACAAGGAACCCGCTGATTGGCAAGAGGCTGGGGCCGACGGCTCACCAGTGGTTCAGAGCCTGACCAATCAGGGCTGGCCTTCACGGGGAGGGAAGGGCAGTAACAGGAGAACGCAGCGTTCTGCTGCAGGCACTCAACATGCGCTGGGAAGTGCCGTTGCTGCAGTCGGTGGCGCAGACACACCGCACATCCCAACTACTGGTTGGAGCCAAGGGCTCGGAAAGACGCCTGCTGCGTTCACGATGAGCCTTGCTTGCGCAACTGAGGGAAGAATGAGGACGGGGCATCTTGGCTGCTTGTTGCTGGCTGTTCGCAATGTTTCATTACCATCCTCTTGATGGGTTTTCCCAGTGGCACTTTGCACCAGGCAAACGATACAAGGAGCCGAGCCTTGCCTGCAGATTCCCACTCGAATGCAGACCTGCGCTAAGCAAAAGGGAGAAAGAAACAGGGAGGGGAAAGCCAAATATTTAAAAACGCAGAAGGCAATGGTGCACATGTGAGTAAGGGAAGAGAAAGCACAACATGGTGTAATCTAGCAAGACGATGCCCAGGATAGGGTACTGGGCTGATGTTCAATGGCAGAGTGGGGTTTTATATTAGGATGGGGAGGACCCCTGGCTGATATCTTGGGGAGCAAGTTACTCAGGAGTCAGTATTGAGCTAGATTAGTGGTTTCCAAACGTGTTAGCACCAGGACTCACTTTTCAAAATGATACTCTTTTTGGGACCCACCTAGCTTTATGAGACAAAAAAAAAAAAAGAAAGTTTCACTTGACCAGTCACTGAAGCCTCTGTTTCTATCCTTTTAACTATGGAGGTTGTGGTGGGGAGAGACAGCTTTCTGGAGCATTTGTTGAGCTCCACGGTCATCAGATTGGGACCACGCTGGAGCAGTTGTGTTCCCCTTCACCTGGCCTTCAATCAGATCTGAGGCCTGTTCACCTACTTGTGAGTAAATGTTCACATGTCCCTCGGTTTCACTTTTCAGAGGGCTCACTGCATTTTCCTTGGACGCTTGGAGAGGGGCACTTACTTATTGAAGGTTTTTTGGGGGGGGGGGCTGTGTTCACTGGATCAGGGCCGTTCTGGTGTCATCAGATACTCGTGGCCTGCCCTTTGAAATAGATTGAGGCACTACTACTCATGAGTAAACATGCAGGTGTGAATGAGGGCACAATGCTAACCTGGAGTTTGGCCGGCACAGTTAGGCCAGCAAAGTTTGGCTGGCACAAGGGACACCACAAAGTATGTTTGGACCACTCTCAAAGTCAGAGAGGCCAGCACACAGATGTGCGCCATCCTCCCTGACTCCAAGAGTGGTCCAAATGGGCTTTACAGTGGCCCTTGTGCCGGCCTAACTGTGCCGGCCTTACTCCAGGTTAGTATTGCACTCTCAGTTTCTCTTACCATAGGGCTCTATACATTTTCCTAGTCGGGTCTCAGCTTATCAATTTCCATTTCAGGACCCATCAATGATCAGGTCCCGACCCACAGTTTGGGAAACATTGAGCTAGATAATAGGGCTTGGTATACTAAGGCAACTTCAGATGCTCATGTAAAATAATGCAAAAAGAAGAATGAAGAGACATTGACAAGGTAGAGGAAAAGCATACAAAAACTACGACCAGAGTAGAATTTTCAGTGAAATATGTTGAGGAAAGGGGGGTTGAAAGCAGAGCAGGACTGAGGCAGGACTGGTTTTTGGAAGACACGATGGCCCCCAATCTACAGTGTCATGTTACATTAGTGCATATCGATATATTCGCTTATTTGAAAATTAATGTGTGCACATTGCATTGAAATAAGACCTGCACAAGACAGTGAACTCCCTTGCCTGTCCTCCCCACAAAGAATTGTTGAAAGATTAATGGCAAAACCTGCCCTTTGTCTCTACAAGGGCATGTAAAAGCTGGAAGGAATTCCAGGAGACTCACACTGTTATTCTACAGCAAAACCAGCAAGAGGGTTTTTAGTGGCACTTTAAAGAGGAGCAAATTTATTGTGGCAGGAGAGTTTGCCGAGGAGAATCGAATAAAGCAGACCTTTGTCTGCAAAAGCTCATCCTGAAAGATATGTACTGTATATATAATAGGTTTTAAGGTGCCAAGGCTCTTTGATATCAGCATTGCTATTTCAGAGAGTCTGCATATATTTCCAGAATCTATTCCCCACACACCCACCCTCTATCCCCTGCTTGTGCAAATATCAACCCCCCCACACTTGGGATTGTGCACATCATTGGGGAGCCCAGGATGAAGGTATGCATTATCACAAGCCCCCAAATCCAACATTCCCTTTCCAGCAATACAACAGCAGTGGCGTAGCTAGGTCATTTTGCATTTTGTGGCCATAACATTTGCTGGAATAAAGATATTACACTCCGTTTTTTTCCCCATTGAATTCCTGGTGAAATCCCACATCCAACAGTATACTGCATGATGGTAGTATTCCATAAATCCACAATTTTTGAAATTTGGGGTTCAATGGTGACACTCCCCCCCCCCCGAGGATGGCACCTGGGCAGCAATGGGATTAACAAACGACCTGGAGGAATGCTGGGTGGGATGTACGCGGAACTCCCGCGCGATTGGCTGCCCATCAGTTCCGCCCCGCCGCCTTCCCCACCACCGCGCGGGCCGCCCAGGCCTCGGAGGGGGTGCCTGCTCACCTGGGGGCCCCCCCGGGTGCCCGGGCATGCAGCGGTGGGGCGTGCCAACCGGGGGCAGCGGGCCCAGCCCGTGCGGCCAGCGGGGGCGGCGGCGGGGCGAAACAGACGGGCTGCCAATCGCGCGGGCTGCCAATCACAGGCTTCCACTTACGAGTACGTCCCGCCCAGCGTTCCCCCAGGTCGTTTGTTAATCCCATCGCTGCACCTGGGGCACTGCGCCCCCAGCCCCATAGATAGCTACACTACTGAGCAACAGCCAGCCAGACCTCTGGGTGCTACCAAGCAGGACGTGAAGGTGGGCTTCTCCTATGCCATCATCAGAGAGATGCAATTTGTTTTTTTTCTGTATAAAATTTTATTCAAGTTTATATTTACAGTTTTGGGTTAGGAATAGTAAAATACACTGCTCAAAACAATAAAGGGAACACTTAAACAACACAATGTCACTCCAAGTCAATCACACTTCTGTGAAATCAAACTGTCCACCTAGGAAGCCACACCGATTGACAATCAAGTTCACATGCTGTTGCACAAATGGAGTAGACAGTAACAAGACACCACCAATAAAGGAGTGGTTCTGCAGGTGGTGACCACAGACCACTTTGCAGTCCGTATGTGTTCTGGCTGATGTTTGGGTGACCTTTGAATGCTGGCGGTGCTGTCACTCTAGTGGCAGCATGAGGCGGAGTCTGCAACCCACACAAGTGGCTCAGGTAGTGCAGCTCATCCAGGATGGCACATCAATGCGAGCTGTGGCAAGAAGGTTTGCTGTGTCTGTCAGTGTGGTGTCCAGAGCCTGGAGGCACTACCAGGAGACAGGCCAGTACACCAGGAGACGTGGAGGAGGCCGTAGGAGGGCAACAACCCAGCATCAGGACCGCTACCTCCGCCTTCGTGCCAGGAGGAACAGGAGGAGCACTGCCGGAGCCCTGCAAAATGACCTCCAGCAGGCCACAATTGTGCATGTGTCTGCTCAAACGGTCAGAAACAGACTCCATGAGGGTGGTATGAGGGCCCGACGTCCACAAGTGGGGGTTGTGCTGACAGCCCGACACCGTGCAGGACGTTTGGCATTTGCCAGAGAACACCAAGATTGGCAACCTCGCCACTGGCGCCCTGTGCTCTTCACAGATGAAAGCAGGTTCACACTGAGCACATGTGACAGACGTGACAGAGTCTGGAGACGCCAGGGAGAACGTTCTGCTGCCTGCAACATCCTCCAGCATGACCGGTTTGGCAGTGGGTCATTAATGGTGTGGGTTGGCATTTCTTTGGGGGGCCGCACAGCCCTCCATGTGCTCGCCAGAGGTAGCCTGACTACCATTAGGTACCGAGATGAGATCCTCAGACCCCTTGTGAGACCATATGCTGGCGCGGTTGGCCCTGGGTTCCTCCTAATGCAAGACAATGCTTGACCTCATGTGGCTGGAGTGTGTCAGCAGTTCCTGCAGGATGAAGGCATTGATGCTATGGACTGGCCCGCCCATTCCCCAGACCTGAATCCAATTGAGCACATCTGGGACATCATGTCTCGCTCCATCCACCAGCGCCACGTTGCACCACAGACTGTCCAGGAGTTGGCGGATGCTTTAGTCCAGGTCTGGGAGGCGATCCCTCAGGAGACTACCCGCCACCTCATCAGGAGCATGCCCAGGCGTTGTAGGGAGGTCATGCAGGCACGTGGAGGCCACACACACTACTGAGCCTCGTTTTGACTTGCATTATGGACATTACATCGAAGTTGGATCAGCCTGTAGTGTGTTTTTCCACTTCAATTTTGAGTATGACACCAAGCCCAGACCTCCATGGGTTAATAAATGTGATTTCCATTGATGATTGTTGTGTGATTTTGTTGTCAGCGCATTCAACTATGTCAGGAACAAAGTATTTAATAGGAATATTTCATTCACTCAGATCTCGGATGTGTTGTGTAAGTGTTCCCTTTATTGTTTTGAGCAGCTTACATAGGTAAGGGGAACAAAGGATAATACAACAGGAATCTATCGGTTAACAACAATTTCATTCTCCAAGTTCCACCTCTGGTTTTCATATCTTAAAAAATCAGGTATATAAATCATTGTTCTAATCATTTAATCTTTAAACTAATCAATCCTTTTATCTTAACATTGCTACTAATTATTCTAGCCAAGCATAAGGTAGTTTCCCCATATTTTTAATTCCATCTACTTCAACATTTCAACATCTAAAAGTAGCTGGGATATCCATCTCAGCTATTTCATATATTTTCTAAGTTAATATTTCTGCTAAACTTAAAAAGTTATGTTAATTATCCATCTAAGCAATAACAAAATATTTTCCATATATTTTAAATTCCATTTTCTTCATCACATTTGCTTGTATCATATTTCTTCTTGATTATAACTATTTAATATACTGTTTAAGAGAAACAATTCCAATCCCAAAGGGATAACATCTCTCTAAATCTCTTATAACAAGGTACACACTTTCTCCCAATAAAGAGATGCAATTTGGAGTTTCAATATACATGTTATCAACATCTAGTTTTCATCCTTTTGTGAGCTTCTTCAAGATGCTGAGGCATCATAAAAGCTCTGGGATGTTAGAAACCTCCAAGCAAGGTGAAAAAAGTACAGGAAAATCAGGAACTTGTGCCACAAACCCGTTGAAATGTAACAAGCTCTCTAGGTTTACAGCAGGATTTTTTTTTCTCACTTTCTCCAGGCTCTGGACAAGGTATTAGCAATAAAAAGTGAGAGCTTGGAAAAACCTCAGCTGAGAACCTCACATCTCTCCAAACCTATGTTTGCTGTTTCTTCACAGGGGACCTGAAGGCTGATCTAAGGCATTCTGCTATGCAGCTAGAGTGATCTCCTCCCACCCTCCCAGCCAAATCCAGACTCAGCATGGATCTGATAAAACAGCTGTAGCCCAAACCAGCTAATCAGAATAAACTCAATGGAGCCAATTACTGCTGGGCTGATGCTCTTCCCCGTTCATGCATGCACGGTGGTTTATTCATTCACTTCCTTTTCTCAGATAAGTAGAAAATATGCTCTCTTTTTTTCTCCCTTTCTGGACAGCAACTATCTTTCTCTTTCACATTTTTACAGATCTGTAAACTAAAAATATCTCCTTCCCCCACCCCTGGGAGACCTTGTCAGTTTCCTCTCTGTTTCTTGTGGGGATACAGGTGATTTCCGAATCAGAATGCAACCAGGTACCAAACAATGGCCGTACAGTATTCAAGATCTGGCCACTGGCTTTTTGATGGGCACGGGTGATCTGAAACCTCAACCCAGCTGTCTTTCATTTCCATCTCCCCATCCATCCCTTTGTAGTCTGGGGTCCCAAATATCAAGCCCAGATTTCTCATCCCCCCCATCTGCTTTGAACCTGAGACCCTACATAAGCTGGCTTTGTCTACTTCCCAAGAGGAAACTTTTCTTTTTTAGAAGTGACTCCCTTTTATTTTTGTTACATTCAATATTCTCATCGTATCCATTTCTGGTAGTATTTCCTTATCAGGTAAAAAAGCCCCCTTCTCATCAGGATCTTTACTGTTAAAATATAACTTTGGGAGAAGTGGAGGCCTTTGTGTGGACCTTGGAATGAGTGCAATGGCATGAATGGCGACATAGAAATACCATGTGAGAAATACCAAGTGTGCAATCTGATCCTCCAATGAGGGGATCAATGTTGGAAAAGACTGGACATAGAGTTGTCCAAATGAAGGACTCAGGGTCACAGAGTTGTCCAAGTACAAAATGAGGATCCCAGTACTGTCAGCACAATGGATTGGTGCTGCATCATTGTGCTAATTGCAGAATCGTAGCTATAGGGGGCGGGGGCAGTATCAGTGATGGGATCAGCTAACGACTCGGGGGAACGCTGGGCGGACAGCAGGAATAGAAGGCTGGGCAGGACTTCCGGGTGATTGACAGCCCATCCGTCCGGGTCCGCCACCTGCCTGCCCGCTGCACGGGCTGCCCTGGCCTCGGAGAGGGCACCCGCTCGCCAGGGGGGACGGGTGGGGGCCCCCGGGTGCCAGGACGTGCAGCGGTGGGGTGCGCCACCCAGGGGCAGCCCATGCGGTGGGCGGGCAGGTGGGCGGGCGGCGGACCCGGACGGACGGGCTGTCAATCACCCGGAAGTCCCGCCCAGCCTTCCTGCTGCCCGCCCAGCATTCCCCCGAGTCGTTAGCTGATCCCATCACTGGGCGGTATGTATTGCAGGTGCTGCAATGCACCTCCCACTTGCTGTCAGAGCCATTCTGGACAGCAACTGCAACAAATGGGAGGGGCCACTTACTCGGCATGTTGCCATGCCTGCAATACTGAGGGCACCCAGGGGCGTAGCTAAAGAAATGCAGGGTGGTGCAATTGCAACAAGTTTAGGGGGGGGCAACAAACAAGCTTGACACTAGTGGCCAAAATTATGAAAACCTTGGTCTGTATGAATAATTCCATCATGTTATAGATTCATTTGATGCAGAATTTAATGCAGAATGCAATGAAACAAATGGGAGTGTAATATCTTAATTCTATCAAACATTACGGCAAAAACAAAACTGAAAATACAGCTGTGATGTCACTTCTTGTTGTCACTTTTGGGGCATCATTTTGCCCTCTGCACCCGGCTTTATTAGCTTTATTAGCTAGTCCAATGGCACTGCCGCCCCCTTATAGTTACACTACTTGCTTATTGTACTGTATGGCCAAAAGCCCTCAGCCCATTAGTGGGCAAAGAAAAGGAGCCATGAGGGGAGTTGCAATCCTCACATATCCACTCAACCTTCTGTTGTACTGTATTCCTTGTAAGGGAAATTCTCATCGTGTGTAGCTTCTCCCATCAGTGCAGCACTGCATTTGATGAAATTCTGCCTTCAGTGTGACTCTTAAAGAAACAGGAGGCCCTGACAACCAGAGATGGTGTCACAGGTCAGTCCAAGGAGCTGCACCAACTAGAGGGCCACCAGGCCACCCGGCCGCTTGAACTCTCAGTACCAGTATCAATGGCAGAGTCCAGTGCACCATTAGGGACAGTTGAGTAGCTAGAGGCCCAATGCAGGGACAGCGGTGTAGCTGCCACTGGGGCCCAATGCAGGGCTTTGTCTGTGGGAGCCTAGCACTGCTGACAACCCTACCAGTTGTAGACATCAGAGAACTCGATAGACTCAAAGAACATGATCATGTGGAATTCAGTGAACTGGTGATTAATTACACAAGCCAGTATCTTCTTGTGCATTTTGGCAGGGATTTGTTCTTCCAACACTGGGAAGAAGTGTTGATTAAAGGTAGCCTTGGCATAATTTATACTTTATGCAATGGAACTAAAAATGTGCTCAGATTTCACAACCAGACCCACATTCGATTTTCTTTTATCTCTCTTGAAATGTTTGCCTCTATGCTGAAACTTGAGTTACTGGACTAGCTGACTTGCTTGTGGAATGAGTGAACCTTTCGGTGAACAAAAATGCATACCTATTTGTCATACTTTAGGGTTATATTTATGGTGAAAGTATGGGGTGTATCCAGAGCCATCACCGGCTCAGAGCGCATTAGGGGCAGGGAGATGTCACCGCACGCCTAGCGCCGTTGCCCCGCCGTCTGCGCCACATTGCCCCACCACATCCCCCAATATCCAGAATCACTCCGTTTAGGAGCAAACTGGATGCAAGGGAGGCTGGTGGGGTGAAAAGCAAGCTGCTCTTTTGCACCGCTGCCCCACACTGCAACCAGCGCCCGCTGCAACCAGCGCCCGCTGCACTCTGTTCCACTCGCAGCACCATTAATACACCTCTGGGTGTCTCTTTCTTCCTCCCCATCTCAATGAAATACTATTTCAAAAATATTGTGTAAAAGAGGAGAGGAGAAGAGGAGAGAGGGAGGGAGAGAGAGAGAAAAGAAAATATTGTGCATTATGTCCAACTTCTGACCCATTAACTTGAACACAGTCTAATATTATTTTCACATTTTTATACTACCCCTCCACCAAGGAGCTCAGGAACTATGAGATACATCGTTGCTCCCTTACTTTTGTCTTCATAACAACCCTGTGGTAGGTGGGCCTGAGAGAGAGAGAGAGAGAGACCAAGAGAGAGAGACCGAGACCGAGACCG
>JAJKFI010017183.1:0-22437 GCA_029204185.1 Lerista edwardsae | reverse complement strand
ATCTATCTATCTATCTATCTATCTATCTATCTATCTATCTATCTATCCTCCCACCTCACTGGATGGTCATTAGAAATCATTCCTATGCACATCACCCTGAGATATAAGCAGGGCCGGCGTTAAGCCAATTGGGCCCCACGCCTAAGGGTGGCCCTGCACTAGGATAATCCTCTCTAGTAAAATACACATAACACCACATTGCAATGGAGCTAAACACTACATTGCAGGTTTTATAGAGAAAAGCAACAATTTTCACTTTCTTTTGAATTCTTTAAGAAGTCAGTAGTAGGTGTTTATGTGCCAAGATCCACCTGGTCCATTAACTCACTTGCACCTTTTAAGTGCGCATTTTGAGTACTTTCCTGTAAAGGAAAGTAATCATATTTTGATTACTTTCTACTGTAGAGATAGAAAGTCTGCAATAAATTTTATTTACATCGCTACAATTCTACATACCTTGGCTATGAACTGGGGGTTCAGCAAACAATGTTTCCAATTGCCCCCCCCCCACTCAGCTCCTTCTGCCGGCCCTGGCCACCAAGAAAGGTGTGATACAAATGGAAATGTGATGCATGACTATTATTTTGCAGAAAAACCATGCATAGGAGGCATTTGTGCGGCAAATTTGCATTCTATCCAGCATAAGTTTTACATATGCATTACAAGCCGACTGAGCCTTGTGTGAAAACAACCTCACTGCCTCCAGTAAGTAACACTGTGTGGGAAGAATCAATTTGGGCAACCCCATAAATTTTAATTATCGCCATCTGTGAAAGCAGATGGAGGTTTATATAAATGTTACATCCACAAAAGGGAACATCCACCAATGTATCTCTCATGTGGACAATCTTTCAAGGCTATGCAGATTCCAAACATTCACCAAAAGAGTCTTCTGTTAATGTTAACTGGATGTATTTGTGCATTTAAGCACCACTCACAGAAGTTGGGTTGATTGTGGAAAAGCACATCCCCATTGAGCTGGTAAACACTTTTATGCTACCAGAGGAAACTGAATGACAGTTGAACTTGCCTGGCTTTCCCCAGGGAACCCTGGGAATGGTAATTTTCTTTGGGTGCCTCTGAGAATATCCTGAAAATATTTATATACTGACTTATCCAAGTTCAAGAAGGCTGCCGTAACTATTCAGTAAAACAAGATCAAACTCTCCAAATTTTTGCTCTCTGTTGTGAGAGAGGGAAAAGAACATCCCTCTATCCATCCCCTGCTGATTGCTAATGTTTACGGCAGCATTTTGGGCATCCAAATCTGGATGTAACTTGTGATAACATCACTCTCTGAATTTTTGGGTTTGCTCTCCGAATTGGCCAGACACAGTAGCGTCCTAGAACGTGGTGATGCATAAAAGTCACCCCCCATGTCAAGTGTCATCCCTGCACCCTCTCCTGATTCTGGAATAGTTCAATTTCAGAGCCAGACAGAGCTGAGGGGTGGTGGGCCGGGCCAACTTACTGCTTTCAGCAACGAGTGCTGCATTCCCATCCCCTGGGAACTAAAATTCCTAAACTTACCTGGGTCACAATGTCCCTGCAGTCACTTCTTTGTGGTTGAGCCGGGTGCTGCCATCTTGGATCCTACAAAAGTTGCGAGATTTTGTGGGATCCAAGATTGCAGTGCCCACATTGTGAGATTTGGGTGCCGCCATCTTGGACCTCATGAGGCACCCAGGGGAAACAGGTAGGAGGGGCGACCGGGAAGGTATTGCGACGCACACTTTGGCACCCCTGCCCAAAGCTAAAGCTTGGCAACTGCACAAATCCTAAAAGGGTACTGGATGTGGATAATGAAACACCAGCTTTTATCTACCTAACCAAAATCATAGGAAGGGGATATATTTTATGGAAAAGTTCAATAGAAGGCTTTGGGCCTGTGCATCAAGCCAGGCTATGAAGCTTTGCCCTTCTGTGCTAATGGAGGCAGTTATTTTGTTAATGTCAGCTATTTTGCTAATCTGACATTGTTACAGTGCCTGGGTTCCATTTTCCAAACGGGCGCCAATCCTTTCCTTTCTGTGAAAGCCGCAGACTCCCTATGAGTGCAGCATGAATATGCTACCCTGACCTTGCACAGAGCACATTAGCCAAGTTTGTTTGCTTAAGCAGGCAAAGGAAAATCCGTAAGGCTATTAGCATATTTATGAAATGGGCTTTGCTCTCAGCATGCCTGTCATGGAAAAAAAAAAAAACCCTTCAGGACCGACTGAATTTTTTCGTTGAAAAGGGGCCAATTCTCCCGCTATGCTTGATGGTTTGGCCCACAGCATATTGTGAAGGCATGTGGAAAACCCAAGTCTAACATCAGCCACTGAAGCACCTGAGAGAAGTGCAGTGGTGTTCTTAGAGGGGGGAAATGCTAAGCCTCGCAGGAGTCTTAGCTTTTGTGTAAAGGAGCTCCTCCATCTCGCCTTTTATTTAGAGCAATTTGCAGCTTGGGGAGCAAAATCTCAGAGCCAGCTCTCTGAGCTGCAAATAGCTCTGGGGGGCAAGGGTTGGGAACGCTTTACACAGGAGCTCAGGCTCCTGCAAGGCTTATAGGAATGCCAGAGGCGGAGGGAGGGTTTTGCAGGGTGTGACAGGCGCAATGGGTGCCGGCAGCAGTGAGGCGCCACTGCGCGGAACAACCCATGCACTTTTCCACCCCCGCCTCCCTTACTCTTGTATCACTCCTTAATGGAGTAGTTCTGGGCACAGAGAGGTGTAGCTTGGTGATGCATGGGGGTGGGGCGCCACGCTGGGGTGATGGTGACGTCACCCCACCCCTGAGCATGCTCAGAGCCAGGAATGTCTCTGAGGAGTGACACTGGAGAAGTGCTCTCTTTTCAACTAGGACAGCATCCTACAAACAATGAAAAAAATCATTTTTGGTCACTAAACACAAGCCAGGTCCAGGAAGAAAACGAAGTGGTCAAAATGTTGCACCCATAATCTAGGAACAATACACATGGCAGCTTTTTAGTGCCACAACCCACCACATCCTCCACGGCGGGTCATGACACAATCCTCCCTGTAGCGCCATGATGCACTTGGGAGCCCCCAAAGGTCACTTGGAAGTCGCACTGGGCCTGCAACTCACTCGATTGGCCTCTGGTGACCTCCATTGGCCTCATTGGACTGGAAGTTGTGTCCACAAACAGGGCGTCGCTTCTAGTCACATCCACAAGTCATTCTGGGACCCACAGAGGGAATGCCATCAGGAACACCTACTCTAGATCAGGGTGACCAGGTACAATGGAAGACAGAATCCCTGTACTGTTACCCATTGTACAGAAGAGGGAATTTTGGCACGTGCAGCTCAACAGGGAAGGGTTTAAAAAGCTGCACCTCCCAAAATTCCCTCTTCTATCTATACAGTGGTGAACGGTAGAGGCATTCTGTCCCCCCAGTGACCTGCTCTAGATGAGTTCCTATTTGGAACTCAGAACTCTACTTTAAAAGTGTATTCTAAACTTGAAGGGTAGGAACTTAGAGTGCAATCCAAAGTTGGCGCTGGAATGGTGAGGCCTGCGGGCCTGCGCCATATCCAGCATACCTTATTCATGCTAGGGAGCCTCCCCAGGATAAGGGCACATTTGTGTATATATAGCAGGCGCAGCTCTGAGGAAGCTGCAGAGCCCGAATCGGGGCCATGCCGCCTGGTGACGGAGCCTTGGATGCGGCCCAATGGCTGCATCCCAACCGCTTCCCCCTCCCTGGGCCGGCCCGCCCACCGGCTCACCCACCCCCGCCCAGTTCCTCCCTCCCTCCTCCCAAAACCGCCCTTGTGCCAGCCGGGTTCAGTTGCCACAAAGGCGGTGCAACACCAGTGCTCTTGGGCGGATACTACTGCTCGCGTAGCATCACGATGCTACCACGATGCTATCACATAGCATCACGCAACATCATTCTGTGAATTGCTCCCTTAGTTATTGAATGCTCCAACTACTACATCCAGAGTCAGTCTGGGTGTAGTGGTTGGGATATTGGACTAGGATCTGATACACTTGGTTTCCAACCTACATAAGGCACACTGGGTGACAGTGAGCAATCACTACGTCTGATCGACTTCACAAGGTTGTTGTGCAAATAAAATGGAGGGGAGAGAATTTTGTCATGACTTTGAGTTCCTTGGAGGAAGGGCAAGATGCTACGACTACCTAGAGCAGTGTTATTCTAACTGTGGTTCGGGACCCACTTGATGTCAGGTGGGTCATGGAAAGCTGGGGGCAGCCATATTGGAAACTGTAGACCTTACTCTTGTTATATTCCTTTTGTGAGTATTAGCAGTTAATTTTCAAGTGAGGGTTTTTTTAAATTTTGTTTTTAGTTCATTGCTTTTACTTAATATTTTGTCCTAATCTTGCTTTTTGTCAGGGATGTTTCATGGTTGTACAATTGCTGCAATCTAAGAATGTCAATTTGCATTTCAGCAGTGTCATTAAGTTACAATGACAGCACTTCCTGCTTGATGATGTCACGTCCTGCCACGACATCACTTCCAAGTTAATGACATCATTTCCGGTGGGTCCCGACATGAGTGCTATTCTAAAAAGTAGGTTCCAGTCTAAAATGTTTGTAAACCATTGACCTAAGAGGTTAAGAGCTATAAATAGGCAGCCACTGTTGAAAAAAAGAAAAGTAACTACTAAAATAACACCACTATCACCCAAGCACTTCTAACTCTGGTTCATACCCCTGGTTCTAAACCACTTCATAACCCCTGATTATGTAGCTCCTTCCCTCCTTCTCCAATCCCTCCTAGAAAATGGCCAGCAAGCAAAAAAACCCACCACCACCACCACCACCCCAGGAAACTGCAGCTCAATAAACAAAGCAGTTTTCAAGTCAGATTATGAGATTTTGGGAAGGAGTTCATGAAAGAGCAGCAGATTGCTACAAATCCCATTTCAAAAGCTCAGTGGGTCTCCACACTTATCTGGATATTCTGCTGCTCACAAATATGGGTTTTTACAGGATTCAGTCACTATGGAGACTTTACAATTAACAAATATATTCTAAAGTTCTTGAAGTAGAACTACCTAAAGAACTATAGACAGAGTTCCCCCATCCCAATTGAATGGGTGTTGCCAGACCTCCCATTTCCCTGCTTCCATTGGCATAAAAAGTTGTCTAACCACTTCAGCTGAACTGGTGGTGATCAAGACCAGTAGATCTTTAATGGACCCTTTGGCTCCCCTGGGGTGTCTTCTTTGAGGCCCCTATAGTCCAAATGACCCCAATATCTCTTGTGCGCTACTAGGCCTTGGAGGAATGCGCACTCCAAGATTAGTCAAGATTAGACCAAATGCTGCTCCTTCTTATGATGATGTCCCAGCTTGTGCTCTTCCCACTCCCTGGATTACTTGATTCATTTATCTTACATTTTTCTACCGCCCTTCGGAGCTCAGAGTGGTGTGTGTAGCTCCTTCCCTTCTTCTGTCTTCACAATAACCCTGCGAGGTAGGCTAGGCTGAAAGAATGGCCCAAGGTCCACCAGGAGACTAGAGCAACAGAGGAGACTAGAGCATCTAGCCCAGCAGTCCCCAAACAGCAGAACTATTGCGCAACGAAAAAACCATCCCCGTCATGAGCGGGGCTTACTGTTCCGTGCTGCTCCTCCAGATCCTGCAAGCCAGTTTCATCAGGAAATCACTCTGCCCAGCCGCTTCTGCTCCAAAATCAGGGTACAGGGCCTGCTGGGGCAACAGGCCATGGAAACGGCTGACCAGCACATCTTCGCAGGGCGATAGTCTTGCAAGGTATGGAGCAGCAGCGCAGAACAGTCAGTCCAGTTGACGACAGTGATGGGTTTTAGCAGCCTCCAGATCTGGCTCATGGGCCGGGGTTGGTGCCTGTTGCTCTAGCGCATCATTGTCCACTTTTTCACACTTCCTCTTCACTCTGGCGCCCTAGAATACTGAAAGGAGGAGGAGGAGAAGCAGTGGAGGTGGTCAGAGACGGGTGCCCTTCCCAGTCTACTCTACTGCCTGAGTCCACCTTGTGAATACCCTGGCCATTTCAGTTCTTCTGACAAGATGAAAAGGCTTTTTTCCCTTTCTGATTCACTTCGCTATTGGAAAATGGCAATATGAGAAATCAGCCAACTTCTTGCTGCATTCTCAGGAAAGCAGCAGGCTCTGGCATCGCAATGACAGCACTTCAAGCCATGGCATCATTTCTGGCGGGTCCTGGACAGATTGTCATTTTTTAAAAAGTGGGTTTTGGTGCTAAAAAGTTTGAGAATCATTGCTATACTGTACATTATATAGGGCGGCGGGGTTTTCGTGATGTCTCACAGTTTGGGAACCACTGCTCTATGCTGTCAGTGCCAGTCGCTGACCCAGGGGGGTGCAGGGATGGCAAGCCGCATGGGCGCCGGGCGGTGGGGGCGCCATTGCGTGGAGTCCGGGCGCTTTTTGGCCCGCCCACCCTCCCTTGCGCCTGGAACGCTCCAAAATGGAGCTCTTCCGGGTGCAGGGAGGCGTGGCGGGGAGACGCATGGGGGCGGGGCAACGTGCTGGGGGGCACGGTTTTGTCGCCTTGCCATGAGGCGTGCTCCCGGCCCGGACTGCCTCTGGTCAGTGCTCATGTAGAAGTAAGCCCCACTGAACACAATGGAACGTCCCTCTGCGTAGACATGCCGAGGGTTCCGCCATGACAGCCTTGTAAAGCAGGCCAGAGTGATTCCCATGATTGCGTGTGCATGGGGGGCTTTTGGCTGGGAAACCAAGGGCCTCCCAGAGCTACCTA
The DNA here is from genome assembly GCA_029204185.1 of Lerista edwardsae. Classification (NCBI taxonomy): domain Eukaryota; kingdom Metazoa; phylum Chordata; class Lepidosauria; order Squamata; family Scincidae; genus Lerista; species Lerista edwardsae. Next base: position 15,693 of record JAJKFI010017183.1, on the reverse strand, counting down.
ATGAGTTTGTTACTGAGGTGAGGACTCTAAGTAGGAGCTTCACAGTTGTTCCTCAGGACCTCTGAGAGCTGGCATTGGACCGGGGGCAAGATGCCTGATGGGGCCTCCCCTTCTTAAGTTTTCCTACAAACCTCCAGAATGCATTGGGGTAATAGAAGCAGTGGCAGATCTAGGGGGGGCACAGGGGACACAAGCCCTGGGTGCCATCTTGGGGCCATCTAGGGGGGGTGCCCATGGCCCCCACAACATTACACAGGTAGACCAGGGCCCCAGAGCCCAGATCTACCCATTGTGAACAGCCATGGGTAGACCAGGGCCCCAGAGCCCAGATCTACCCATTGGAAACAGCCACGGATAGACCAGTCTACCCATTAGGAACAACATCAGAGCCCAGATCTACCCTTTAGAGCCAGCCATGGGTAGACCAGGGCTCCACAGGTCAGGAAGGCATCTATAGTGCAGACCTTCCCCCATCCATTCAAAGCATATTTCCAGAGCCAAGTCTTCTTTAATCATAACTTTTAAGGTCACGGTGAGCTTAGCCTTATTTATTTTTTTGTAGTTGGTTCTTAAAGTTTGCTGACTTTAGTTTGAAATCCCTGTGTCTCCACTTTCAAAAATCTGAGTCAGTGTCTGAAAAAGCCACATGTCAGCAGAGACCATCATGCAATGCTTCCAATTTGTATGGGAGATTAGCATGTGCCCCCCCCAGTTATATAAGCAAATTGGAAGCATTGCATGATGGTCTCTGCTGACATGTGGCTTTTTCAGACACTGACTCACCCTTAAACTAACTCAGTGGTTCTCAAACTTTTTAAGATGGAACTCACTTTTTGACACTTGTGTTGGGACCCACCAGAAGTGATGCCGCAGCCGGAAGTGCCGTCATCAAGCAGGAAGTGCTGTCATCAAGCAGGAAGTGCCGTCATCAAGCAGGAAGTGCCATCGTTGTAATTTAATAAAAATGACCCTCCTGGAATGCAAACTGGCAGTCTTGTACTGCAGCAATTGCACAACCAGGAAACGTCCCTGGCAGAAAGCAAGATGAGGACGAAATATGATTTAAAAGCACTAAACTAAAAACAAAATTAAAAAAGAAACCCTGACTTCAAAATTCAAACTGTTAACACTCACAGAAGGAATATAGCAAGAGTCACGTCTGCAGCTTCCAAGATGGCTGCTCCCAGGTTTCTGCAACCCACCTGACATCAGGTCACGACTCACCAAGTGGGTCCTGACCCCGAGTTTCAAGACCAGTGAACTAAGATATAAAAAATAGTGAGTTGATACAATGACTGTGGGGATTCTTGGAAATTACTTGACTGAGACCAACTCCTGTAAAAAAACAGAGGGTGGACAATGTGCTTTTCTGCAGAACTACAAATATGCACCCGGGAACCATTGTTTCAATATCAATTCAAGCAGCCTTTCCACTCGTCTATAATCTGCTCACAGCTGCAGAAGGTCAGAAAGAGGGACAGCTGCAACTTCAACACATGTGCTTCTTCATTTCCCAGTGTTGGAGATTTTTTACCATGTGACCAGAGGCGGATCTAAGGGGGGGGGCAAATCTGTAAGTTTTGCAAGAAGCCTTACCTTGCAGTGGAAAACACTCCTCTCCTGCACTGTTCTAGCCAATCCTCACAGGGAACAGCAACATCTTGGCATTGCTTACTGGCTACAGCAGCAAGGGAGAGGAGGGATTTACATGACAGGTTAAGGCTCCTTGCAACACTTACAGATTTGTCACCCCTTAGATCCGCCTCTGCATGTGACTTCTATTGCTAGACTTACTGGGCTAGCAGAGTGATGGTGCAATACTAACTTGTGGAGGAGCAGGCAGTCCGGTAGGTATTTCCCCTTGCCCCAGGTAAGCCCCAGCTGGGCTGATGGGGCTCCTCAAAACTGTGCCTACTGCTTAGCAGGCACAAGTCAGGATCAGGGCCACCCATTCTGGGGACAGGGAGTTGGATCCCGCATGACTGTTGGATCCTGGCTCTTCCCCCTTCCCTGCCCGCAGGAATGTCCTCTGTCCATCCCATTACACCCTTCCTCCTGCCTTTTCCCCCACACCCAGAAATGGTCCTGCACTGACCAGACTCAGCCAGTGTGGGACTTATGTACCTCCCCATGGTTGCTCACAGACTCACAGTTTGGAAACAACTTACATAAAACCTCATATATCTATCCGATTAATTACAGGCTATTTAACCACCATGGTAAGCATATGCATTGGCTTCCTGGACCTTGAGCATATGAGATTAAACACGATATTTACTAATCCATGCACCATACTTCATGGTATGGAATTTCAAGAACAGTTCTGTATCTTCCTCCTTCACTTTCAGTGCACCATGGGATTGTTCTCAGGAAGCCTGCGCCTGCGTCTGCCTGCCTGCCAGACAGCAACCATCAACAGAAATTTTCACACAAATCTAGTGCGTTATCTTTTTGCAAGCCAACATAAATAGCCAAGTCCTTACGGAAGAATCACCTCCTGGGATCGCTCTGTAAGTTGGCAGACTAACAACAACAACGTATGGCTTGCTTAATGCTTTGGCTAGGACTCATTGTACCCGTGCCAGTGACACTATCTTCCACACACATCCTGCCTAAATGTTTGAGACTGTATGCCTTTTGGGGCAGGGGCCTGTCTTCTTGCTATGCTTTATGTACAAAAAAAATCCCTAGAGCAGGTGCATTTTTCCTTTTAAAAAGCATACCACCCCTTTCTTCCTCTGCTAAAATCACAAGCATCAATCAATCAATCAATCAATCAATCAATCAATCAATCAATCACTACTATTTATATACCGCTTTTCAACATAAAGTTCACAAAGCGGTTTACAGGCAAATAATAACATTAAGTTAAATGGCTCTCTGTCCCAAAAGGACTCCCAATCTAAAAGAATGGAGAACACCACCAGCAACAGCCACGAGAAACACACTGTGCTGGGGTGAAAAGAGACAATTGCTCTCCCCCTGCTAAATATAAGAGGACACCACTTGAAAAAGTGCCTCTTGCCCAGTTAGCAGGGGTTAAGCATGCGTTCCTCTTTGTTCATTCAAAAACTTGGTTTTACCCAAGGAGGAAGATACCAAACCCAGAAGGTAGACACTCCCACAACTGGCATCTCTGTTTGGAAACAAGCTGGTTAAAAAAATGTGTTAGATGTCTGTGCCCTCCAGGCTACACATCTGGTGCCAGCTGTGATGAAGGTGGAAGACTCTGAAAGACGGATCTCCTGTTCAAGCTTTCTGCCCTAGGCGTTTAGATGAAGACAGATGAAAGAGGCACTGCTACTGTTTATTAATAAGAAGATGCCCCTTTTGGACCCATAACTAAGAACCAAGGTGGTTATACTGTCCATATGCCAATCTTCTATGGCTGACCTCCTACAGGGAGAACAGGAAACCAACTAAAACGCTTACCCTATTGTCTTCTTGTACCTCCCAGTCACTGGAGAAGGTGATCGCATTTTGCCCGTGGGTGCAGTTGGAAAACTGGAAGAGGCTGGAGAACATCCGTCTGTTTTCCTGGATATCTGGAAATATTGCATCCTGGAAATTTACTCCATGCGGAAGGAGGTTGTAGTTCTCATCCATTCTGGAGAATGGAAATAAGACTTTTATAACCCAATCTGTCCGATAGGCTTCTGAGCCCGTCGGGCTTCCAAAGGGCAAGTATTGTGCCAGACTATCACCGTGAAAGTGTTTTACATGGCTGTTCAATTAGATTATGGCTGCAATCCTATACACATCTGGGAGTATGCCCCATTCAGCTCAGTACTGCTTACTTCTGAGTAGGCATGCATAGGATTGCACACACCGCATATCGGTATTATATTATGTTTTGATTATACGTCAGGAAGAAATGATTGACTGTCAGGGCAGTTTGGTAGTGGAACCGATTGCTATGGGGAGGTGATGGATTCTCCCTCACTGATGATCTTCAAGCAGAAGTTCGGCAGGCACCTTCTGGAGATGCTCTAGGAGGATTTCTTGCCAAAGGCAGGGGGTTGTACTAGATGACCTTGTGGGCAGTGGTGCAATTCAAATGAATTAACAACCAGTTCTATGATGTCATAGCCGGAGCCAAAAAAAACTCGAAGCCAGCCGAGGTAAGCGAGTGGGCAGGGTCCGGCCATTTAACAACCGGTTCTATAGAACCTGGGCGAACCCCCTGAATTTCACTACTGCTTGTGGGTCATTTCCAACTCTATAATTCTATGACTAAGGGCTCAATCCTAACCTGGAGTTAGTCTAGCACAGTTAGGCCAGCAAAGTTTGGCTGGCACAAAGGCCACCATAAAGCACGTTTGGACCACAGCACACAGACATGCGCCATCCTCCCTGACTCTGAGAGTGGTCCAAACATACTTTGCTGTGTCCCTTGTGCTGCCCTAACCACGCTGGTCTAACTCCAGGTTAGGATTGTGTCCTCACACATTCCCATGCATTTGTGGCAGATAACATGGCGGATAACATGGGAAGAAGGTCATAGTGACTGATTGCATGACGCTGCCTTATATCAGTTTGGCTCACTGGTCCACCTAACTGGTCCACCTAACTGGTGCACCTAACTCAGCATTGTCTACATCGACTGGTGAGAGCTCTTCGAGGTGTCACGTGCAGGGTCTTTCCCAGCCTTACCCAAAGACTGAATCTGGAATCTTCTACCTGCAAATCAGGTGCTCTGTCACTAAGCTACAGCCCAGTCCCCACAGGGCAGCCTGGGAGCATCATGACAAGCAGGAATCTGAAGTCATGTGAGTCAAGATCTATGGCTCCTCAACCTACGCTATGCTAGAAGATTTCCCTCACACTGCACACTTATGGACTGAATCACTTCAGGCTGCACCTATGGGGTCACATGCCCCTCTACATAGGAAAAAATAGTAATAAGACTACTACTTCATGGAGAAAGCTAGTCATCCCTCCACATGCTAGTTTATTACATGCAGGGAGCTGTCTACACAAAGGAGCATTCAAACCCACAAACCTCTCCACCTGCAGTCTGAAGTGGTACAACCCACGTCTACCTGCTCCCTGGGCACTAGAGATCAGCTCTTAATGCCCCCTCGTGCCTGCTTGTCCTTGCTCTAAACTCATCAGCTGGTCTTCAGGTTAGTCACTATCTAGCCTTAGGGAAGCCCCCCTTCAGTGGCATAGCTACTATAAAACATCTGCAACCAGGGGTCAAAGAAGATTTTGTAAAAAAAAAAACCACGACAAAATCAAATTTAATTAAGTAAATAAACGTTTTCCAGTTACTTGGCCATAATTTTTTATAGAATACGGTTATTCTATATTATTCCAATAATAATTCCAGTGTGGTTTGTTTCAATGTGGTTTGTTTCATTGCATTCTGCATTAAATTACCTTTCCAATGATATGTAACATGATGGTATTATCCATACGTACCAAGGTTTTCACAATTTTGGCCACTAGTGTGTCAAGCTCAGCTTGTTGCCTGCCTAAAGCTTGGTACAATTGCCCTCTTGCACCCTTTTAGCTACACCACTGCCTCTCTATTTTTTCTACAGTTGGTGCAACCGCGCATCTCCAATAATAGTGACCTGCTCTATAGGCTTGTTGTACAGAATGCTGAGATAACATACGTGAAGTGCTTTGAACCAGCTAGAGCAATTGTTCCCAAACTGTGGGTTAGAACCCACCAGTGGGTTGCGAGCCAATTTCAGGTGGGTTGCGAACAGTGGCGTCTCTACAGGGAGGTTAGAGCTCTAAGTTTTGCAAGAAGCCTTACCTTGCAGTCGAAATCACTCCTTTCCTGCACTGTTTTAGCCAATCCTCATAGGGAAAAGCAACATCTTGGCGTTGCTTACTGGCTACAGCACCAAGGAAAAGGAGGGATTTACATGACAGGGTAAGGCTCCTTGCAAAACTTAGAGCTCTGCCCTCCCTGTAGAGACGCCACTGGTTGCGAAGCACTTAGAGAACAGCCACATTGCAAATTGGAGATTGGATGCTGCAAAAGAGGAGGGCTGTGTGCTTCTGTCAAGGCTGCAAATTGGCTTTTTCCCTTTCCAATTTACTTTGCTTTAAAAAATTGCTGAGAAATGACCCAATTTATTGCTGTATTCTCAGGAAAGCAGCAGGCTCTGGTGCCACAATGACGGCACTTCCAGCCATGACATCACTTCCGGTGGGTCCCGGACAGACGGTCATTCTAAAAAGTGTGTCCCGGTGCTAAAAAGTTTGAGAACCACTGAGATAAAGCACTACACAAAAGTTAAGTATCGTTTATATTAAACTTGAGCATCACAGAACTACAAGCGGTATTTTACATGGAACAGGGGGAGGGCAAGTCCCACCTTCTGTTCAAGATTATGTTGGTTATGGCTTGGTCAGTTTGCAAGATGATGCACTCACCTGAGGAAGAAGAAGTAGGAGTAGTCCTGCATGACTGTGTGCGAGTGGCAGGAGAAATACCCCAGGCCGGTCAGGTTCATCCGCGACCCGGCGGGGACTTCCAGCATGCTCCCCCATGCCTGGTCACAGAGCATCTCAATCTCGGCCGAGTAAAAGAGCCCCCCCCTCCGTGCCTTCGTACTGCCAGGGCAAGTAGTTGTACATGCTGTACATATCCTGGTGCAGGGCCAGCACTTTGGCGTACACAATGATTTCTGCCAGCTCAGCTCTGCAGCTCTCGCTCAGGGGTCTCCAGTCGGATGGCAGCTGACAGCCCCTGCCTGGCCGGAGCTGGGTCCCCAGGCAGACGAGGGTGAACAGCCGGAGCAGCAGGCTTTGCAGCATGACGGATGATGAGAGCAAAGAATACAAGCTACTTCACGCTGGATGCTGAAGTTTCCCCCAGTGCTTTTTGCATATATATATATATATATATTTAAACACACACACACACAAAACCTGAGGCTAAGTTTATGAAACTGGATCCCAGCACAAGGAACCCGCTGATTGGCAAGAGGCTGGGGCCGACGGCTCACCAGTGGTTCAGAGCCTGACCAATCAGGGCTGGCCTTCACGGGGAGGGAAGGGCAGTAACAGGAGAACGCAGCGTTCTGCTGCAGGCACTCAACATGCGCTGGGAAGTGCCGTTGCTGCAGTCGGTGGCGCAGACACACCGCACATCCCAACTACTGGTTGGAGCCAAGGGCTCGGAAAGACGCCTGCTGCGTTCACGATGAGCCTTGCTTGCGCAACTGAGGGAAGAATGAGGACGGGGCATCTTGGCTGCTTGTTGCTGGCTGTTCGCAATGTTTCATTACCATCCTCTTGATGGGTTTTCCCAGTGGCACTTTGCACCAGGCAAACGATACAAGGAGCCGAGCCTTGCCTGCAGATTCCCACTCGAATGCAGACCTGCGCTAAGCAAAAGGGAGAAAGAAACAGGGAGGGGAAAGCCAAATATTTAAAAACGCAGAAGGCAATGGTGCACATGTGAGTAAGGGAAGAGAAAGCACAACATGGTGTAATCTAGCAAGACGATGCCCAGGATAGGGTACTGGGCTGATGTTCAATGGCAGAGTGGGGTTTTATATTAGGATGGGGAGGACCCCTGGCTGATATCTTGGGGAGCAAGTTACTCAGGAGTCAGTATTGAGCTAGATTAGTGGTTTCCAAACGTGTTAGCACCAGGACTCACTTTTCAAAATGATACTCTTTTTGGGACCCACCTAGCTTTATGAGACAAAAAAAAAAAAAGAAAGTTTCACTTGACCAGTCACTGAAGCCTCTGTTTCTATCCTTTTAACTATGGAGGTTGTGGTGGGGAGAGACAGCTTTCTGGAGCATTTGTTGAGCTCCACGGTCATCAGATTGGGACCACGCTGGAGCAGTTGTGTTCCCCTTCACCTGGCCTTCAATCAGATCTGAGGCCTGTTCACCTACTTGTGAGTAAATGTTCACATGTCCCTCGGTTTCACTTTTCAGAGGGCTCACTGCATTTTCCTTGGACGCTTGGAGAGGGGCACTTACTTATTGAAGGTTTTTTGGGGGGGGGGGCTGTGTTCACTGGATCAGGGCCGTTCTGGTGTCATCAGATACTCGTGGCCTGCCCTTTGAAATAGATTGAGGCACTACTACTCATGAGTAAACATGCAGGTGTGAATGAGGGCACAATGCTAACCTGGAGTTTGGCCGGCACAGTTAGGCCAGCAAAGTTTGGCTGGCACAAGGGACACCACAAAGTATGTTTGGACCACTCTCAAAGTCAGAGAGGCCAGCACACAGATGTGCGCCATCCTCCCTGACTCCAAGAGTGGTCCAAATGGGCTTTACAGTGGCCCTTGTGCCGGCCTAACTGTGCCGGCCTTACTCCAGGTTAGTATTGCACTCTCAGTTTCTCTTACCATAGGGCTCTATACATTTTCCTAGTCGGGTCTCAGCTTATCAATTTCCATTTCAGGACCCATCAATGATCAGGTCCCGACCCACAGTTTGGGAAACATTGAGCTAGATAATAGGGCTTGGTATACTAAGGCAACTTCAGATGCTCATGTAAAATAATGCAAAAAGAAGAATGAAGAGACATTGACAAGGTAGAGGAAAAGCATACAAAAACTACGACCAGAGTAGAATTTTCAGTGAAATATGTTGAGGAAAGGGGGGTTGAAAGCAGAGCAGGACTGAGGCAGGACTGGTTTTTGGAAGACACGATGGCCCCCAATCTACAGTGTCATGTTACATTAGTGCATATCGATATATTCGCTTATTTGAAAATTAATGTGTGCACATTGCATTGAAATAAGACCTGCACAAGACAGTGAACTCCCTTGCCTGTCCTCCCCACAAAGAATTGTTGAAAGATTAATGGCAAAACCTGCCCTTTGTCTCTACAAGGGCATGTAAAAGCTGGAAGGAATTCCAGGAGACTCACACTGTTATTCTACAGCAAAACCAGCAAGAGGGTTTTTAGTGGCACTTTAAAGAGGAGCAAATTTATTGTGGCAGGAGAGTTTGCCGAGGAGAATCGAATAAAGCAGACCTTTGTCTGCAAAAGCTCATCCTGAAAGATATGTACTGTATATATAATAGGTTTTAAGGTGCCAAGGCTCTTTGATATCAGCATTGCTATTTCAGAGAGTCTGCATATATTTCCAGAATCTATTCCCCACACACCCACCCTCTATCCCCTGCTTGTGCAAATATCAACCCCCCCACACTTGGGATTGTGCACATCATTGGGGAGCCCAGGATGAAGGTATGCATTATCACAAGCCCCCAAATCCAACAGTCCCTTTCCAGCAATACAACAGCAGTGGCGTAGCTAGGTCATTTTGCATTTTGTGGCCATAACATTTGCTGGAATAAAGATATTACACTCCGTTTTTTTCCCCATTGAATTCCTGGTGAAATCCCACATCCAACAGTATACTGCATGATGGTAGTATTCCATAAATCCACAATTTTTGAAATTTGGGGTTCAATGGTGACACTCCCCCCCCCCCGAGGATGGCACCTGGGCAGCAATGGGATTAACAAACGACCTGGAGGAATGCTGGGTGGGATGTACGCGGAACTCCCGCGCGATTGGCTGCCCATCAGTTCCGCCCCGCCGCCTTCCCCACCACCGCGCGGGCCGCCCAGGCCTCGGAGGGGGTGCCTGCTCACCTGGGGGCCCCCCCCGGGTGCCCGGGCATGCAGCGGTGGGGCGTGCCAACCGGGGGCAGCGGGCCCAGCCCGTGCGGCCAGCGGGGGCGGCGGCGGGGCGAAACAGACGGGCTGCCAATCGCGCGGGCTGCCAATCACAGGCTTCCACTTACGAGTACGTCCCGCCCAGCGTTCCCCCAGGTCGTTTGTTAATCCCATCGCTGCACCTGGGGCACTGCGCCCCCAGCCCCATAGATAGCTACACTACTGAGCAACAGCCAGCCAGACCTCTGGGTGCTACCAAGCAGGACGTGAAGGTGGGCTTCTCCTATGCCATCATCAGAGAGATGCAATTTGTTTTTTTTCTGTATAAAATTTTATTCAAGTTTATATTTACAGTTTTGGGTTAGGAATAGTAAAATACACTGCTCAAAACAATAAAGGGAACACTTAAACAACACAATGTCACTCCAAGTCAATCACACTTCTGTGAAATCAAACTGTCCACCTAGGAAGCCACACCGATTGACAATCAAGTTCACATGCTGTTGCACAAATGGAGTAGACAGTAACAAGACACCACCAATAAAGGAGTGGTTCTGCAGGTGGTGACCACAGACCACTTTGCAGTCCGTATGTGTTCTGGCTGATGTTTGGGTGACCTTTGAATGCTGGCGGTGCTGTCACTCTAGTGGCAGCATGAGGCGGAGTCTGCAACCCACACAAGTGGCTCAGGTAGTGCAGCTCATCCAGGATGGCACATCAATGCGAGCTGTGGCAAGAAGGTTTGCTGTGTCTGTCAGTGTGGTGTCCAGAGCCTGGAGGCACTACCAGGAGACAGGCCAGTACACCAGGAGACGTGGAGGAGGCCGTAGGAGGGCAACAACCCAGCATCAGGACCGCTACCTCCGCCTTCGTGCCAGGAGGAACAGGAGGAGCACTGCCGGAGCCCTGCAAAATGACCTCCAGCAGGCCACAATTGTGCATGTGTCTGCTCAAACGGTCAGAAACAGACTCCATGAGGGTGGTATGAGGGCCCGACGTCCACAAGTGGGGGTTGTGCTGACAGCCCGACACCGTGCAGGACGTTTGGCATTTGCCAGAGAACACCAAGATTGGCAACCTCGCCACTGGCGCCCTGTGCTCTTCACAGATGAAAGCAGGTTCACACTGAGCACATGTGACAGACGTGACAGAGTCTGGAGACGCCAGGGAGAACGTTCTGCTGCCTGCAACATCCTCCAGCATGACCGGTTTGGCAGTGGGTCATTAATGGTGTGGGTTGGCATTTCTTTGGGGGGCCGCACAGCCCTCCATGTGCTCGCCAGAGGTAGCCTGACTACCATTAGGTACCGAGATGAGATCCTCAGACCCCTTGTGAGACCATATGCTGGCGCGGTTGGCCCTGGGTTCCTCCTAATGCAAGACAATGCTTGACCTCATGTGGCTGGAGTGTGTCAGCAGTTCCTGCAGGATGAAGGCATTGATGCTATGGACTGGCCCGCCCATTCCCCAGACCTGAATCCAATTGAGCACATCTGGGACATCATGTCTCGCTCCATCCACCAGCGCCACGTTGCACCACAGACTGTCCAGGAGTTGGCGGATGCTTTAGTCCAGGTCTGGGAGGCGATCCCTCAGGAGACTACCCGCCACCTCATCAGGAGCATGCCCAGGCGTTGTAGGGAGGTCATGCAGGCACGTGGAGGCCACACACACTACTGAGCCTCGTTTTGACTTGCATTATGGACATTACATCGAAGTTGGATCAGCCTGTAGTGTGTTTTTCCACTTCAATTTTGAGTATGACACCAAGCCCAGACCTCCATGGGTTAATAAATGTGATTTCCATTGATGATTGTTGTGTGATTTTGTTGTCAGCGCATTCAACTATGTCAGGAACAAAGTATTTAATAGGAATATTTCATTCACTCAGATCTCGGATGTGTTGTGTAAGTGTTCCCTTTATTGTTTTGAGCAGCTTACATAGGTAAGGGGAACAAAGGATAATACAACAGGAATCTATCGGTTAACAACAATTTCATTCTCCAAGTTCCACCTCTGGTTTTCATATCTTAAAAAATCAGGTATATAAATCATTGTTCTAATCATTTAATCTTTAAACTAATCAATCCTTTTATCTTAACATTGCTACTAATTATTCTAGCCAAGCATAAGGTAGTTTCCCCATATTTTTAATTCCATCTACTTCAACATTTCAACATCTAAAAGTAGCTGGGATATCCATCTCAGCTATTTCATATATTTTCTAAGTTAATATTTCTGCTAAACTTAAAAAGTTATGTTAATTATCCATCTAAGCAATAACAAAATATTTTCCATATATTTTAAATTCCATTTTCTTCATCACATTTGCTTGTATCATATTTCTTCTTGATTATAACTATTTAATATACTGTTTAAGAGAAACAATTCCAATCCCAAAGGGATAACATCTCTCTAAATCTCTTATAACAAGGTACACACTTTCTCCCAATAAAGAGATGCAATTTGGAGTTTCAATATACATGTTATCAACATCTAGTTTTCATCCTTTTGTGAGCTTCTTCAAGATGCTGAGGCATCATAAAAGCTCTGGGATGTTAGAAACCTCCAAGCAAGGTGAAAAAAGTACAGGAAAATCAGGAACTTGTGCCACAAACCCGTTGAAATGTAACAAGCTCTCTAGGTTTACAGCAGGATTTTTTTTTCTCACTTTCTCCAGGCTCTGGACAAGGTATTAGCAATAAAAAGTGAGAGCTTGGAAAAACCTCAGCTGAGAACCTCACATCTCTCCAAACCTATGTTTGCTGTTTCTTCACAGGGGACCTGAAGGCTGATCTAAGGCATTCTGCTATGCAGCTAGAGTGATCTCCTCCCACCCTCCCAGCCAAATCCAGACTCAGCATGGATCTGATAAAACAGCTGTAGCCCAAACCAGCTAATCAGAATAAACTCAATGGAGCCAATTACTGCTGGGCTGATGCTCTTCCCCGTTCATGCATGCACGGTGGTTTATTCATTCACTTCCTTTTCTCAGATAAGTAGAAAATATGCTCTCTTTTTTTCTCCCTTTCTGGACAGCAACTATCTTTCTCTTTCACATTTTTACAGATCTGTAAACTAAAAATATCTCCTTCCCCCACCCCTGGGAGACCTTGTCAGTTTCCTCTCTGTTTCTTGTGGGGATACAGGTGATTTCCGAATCAGAATGCAACCAGGTACCAAACAATGGCCGTACAGTATTCAAGATCTGGCCACTGGCTTTTTGATGGGCACGGGTGATCTGAAACCTCAACCCAGCTGTCTTTCATTTCCATCTCCCCATCCATCCCTTTGTAGTCTGGGGTCCCAAATATCAAGCCCAGATTTCTCATCCCCCCCATCTGCTTTGAACCTGAGACCCTACATAAGCTGGCTTTGTCTACTTCCCAAGAGGAAACTTTTCTTTTTTAGAAGTGACTCCCTTTTATTTTTGTTACATTCAATATTCTCATCGTATCCATTTCTGGTAGTATTTCCTTATCAGGTAAAAAAGCCCCCTTCTCATCAGGATCTTTACTGTTAAAATATAACTTTGGGAGAAGTGGAGGCCTTTGTGTGGACCTTGGAATGAGTGCAATGGCATGAATGGCGACATAGAAATACCATGTGAGAAATACCAAGTGTGCAATCTGATCCTCCAATGAGGGGATCAATGTTGGAAAAGACTGGACATAGAGTTGTCCAAATGAAGGACTCAGGGTCACAGAGTTGTCCAAGTACAAAATGAGGATCCCAGTACTGTCAGCACAATGGATTGGTGCTGCATCATTGTGCTAATTGCAGAATCGTAGCTATAGGGGGCGGGGGCAGTATCAGTGATGGGATCAGCTAACGACTCGGGGGAACGCTGGGCGGACAGCAGGAATAGAAGGCTGGGCAGGACTTCCGGGTGATTGACAGCCCATCCGTCCGGGTCCGCCACCTGCCTGCCCGCTGCACGGGCTGCCCTGGCCTCGGAGAGGGCACCCGCTCGCCAGGGGGGACGGGTGGGGGCCCCCGGGTGCCAGGACGTGCAGCGGTGGGGTGCGCCACCCAGGGGCAGCCCATGCGGTGGGCGGGCAGGTGGGCGGGCGGCGGACCCGGACGGACGGGCTGTCAATCACCCGGAAGTCCCGCCCAGCCTTCCTGCTGCCCGCCCAGCATTCCCCCGAGTCGTTAGCTGATCCCATCACTGGGCGGTATGTATTGCAGGTGCTGCAATGCACCTCCCACTTGCTGTCAGAGCCATTCTGGACAGCAACTGCAACAAATGGGAGGGGCCACTTACTCGGCATGTTGCCATGCCTGCAATACTGAGGGCACCCAGGGGCGTAGCTAAAGAAATGCAGGGTGGTGCAATTGCAACAAGTTTAGGGGGGGGCAACAAACAAGCTTGACACTAGTGGCCAAAATTATGAAAACCTTGGTCTGTATGAATAATTCCATCATGTTATAGATTCATTTGATGCAGAATTTAATGCAGAATGCAATGAAACAAATGGGAGTGTAATATCTTAATTCTATCAAACATTACGGCAAAAACAAAACTGAAAATACAGCTGTGATGTCACTTCTTGTTGTCACTTTTGGGGCATCATTTTGCCCTCTGCACCCGGCTTTATTAGCTTTATTAGCTAGTCCAATGGCACTGCCGCCCCCTTATAGTTACACTACTTGCTTATTGTACTGTATGGCCAAAAGCCCTCAGCCCATTAGTGGGCAAAGAAAAGGAGCCATGAGGGGAGTTGCAATCCTCACATATCCACTCAACCTTCTGTTGTACTGTATTCCTTGTAAGGGAAATTCTCATCGTGTGTAGCTTCTCCCATCAGTGCAGCACTGCATTTGATGAAATTCTGCCTTCAGTGTGACTCTTAAAGAAACAGGAGGCCCTGACAACCAGAGATGGTGTCACAGGTCAGTCCAAGGAGCTGCACCAACTAGAGGGCCACCAGGCCACCCGGCCGCTTGAACTCTCAGTACCAGTATCAATGGCAGAGTCCAGTGCACCATTAGGGACAGTTGAGTAGCTAGAGGCCCAATGCAGGGACAGCGGTGTAGCTGCCACTGGGGCCCAATGCAGGGCTTTGTCTGTGGGAGCCTAGCACTGCTGACAACCCTACCAGTTGTAGACATCAGAGAACTCGATAGACTCAAAGAACATGATCATGTGGAATTCAGTGAACTGGTGATTAATTACACAAGCCAGTATCTTCTTGTGCATTTTGGCAGGGATTTGTTCTTCCAACACTGGGAAGAAGTGTTGATTAAAGGTAGCCTTGGCATAATTTATACTTTATGCAATGGAACTAAAAATGTGCTCAGATTTCACAACCAGACCCACATTCGATTTTCTTTTATCTCTCTTGAAATGTTTGCCTCTATGCTGAAACTTGAGTTACTGGACTAGCTGACTTGCTTGTGGAATGAGTGAACCTTTCGGTGAACAAAAATGCATACCTATTTGTCATACTTTAGGGTTATATTTATGGTGAAAGTATGGGGTGTATCCAGAGCCATCACCGGCTCAGAGCGCATTAGGGGCAGGGAGATGTCACCGCACGCCTAGCGCCGTTGCCCCGCCGTCTGCGCCACATTGCCCCACCACATCCCCCAATATCCAGAATCACTCCGTTTAGGAGCAAACTGGATGCAAGGGAGGCTGGTGGGGTGAAAAGCAAGCTGCTCTTTTGCACCGCTGCCCCACACTGCAACCAGCGCCCGCTGCAACCAGCGCCCGCTGCACTCTGTTCCACTCGCAGCACCATTAATACACCTCTGGGTGTCTCTTTCTTCCTCCCCATCTCAATGAAATACTATTTCAAAAATATTGTGTAAAAGAGGAGAGGAGAAGAGGAGAGAGGGAGGGAGAGAGAGAGAAAAGAAAATATTGTGCATTATGTCCAACTTCTGACCCATTAACTTGAACACAGTCTAATATTATTTTCACATTTTTATACTACCCCTCCACCAAGGAGCTCAGGAACTATGAGATACATCGTTGCTCCCTTACTTTTGTCTTCATAACAACCCTGTGGTAGGTGGGCCTGAGAGAGAGAGAGAGAGACCAAGAGAGAGAGACCGAGACCGAGACCG